>JAEANM010017001.1:0-13093 GCA_017656035.1 Myanophis thanlyinensis
ATTGGCTTTTCTGGGCTCTCCGTTCCCTGAACCGGGTCTTCCTCGAAACTGCAGGGTTCCTGCTAGTAACTAGTTCGACGGGCTGGATTAAAAAGCCCAACGGGCTGGATGTGGCCCGCGGGCCGTAGTTTGCCCATGTCTGGTATAGCTTCTATATAATTTTGGGGCAATATCTGTTAGTAACCAAAAAATGGATTTCTTGTAATAATATATACTGGATTCATCTTTAAGGACATTGTTTGACGAACGAGCCAACTTTTGAATCTAGTACTTACTATCATTACTCTCCTTTTTACACATTTTTATTCATATCTTTCTTCCATTATCGTTTGTCTCAAAATACTTTGGTCTCTAATTAATCTGCTTGGTATTGGCTTTGCTGTAAATAGTTTCTTTCAAGCTAGTCCTCAATTTACAACCATTCATTTAACAACTGTTCAAATGGCACTGAAAGAAAATGACGACCGTTCCTCGCACTTAGCAACCAATACAGCATCCCCATGATCACGTAATACAAATTCAGGTGCTTGGCAATCAATGTGTATTTAAATGGTTGCAGGGTCCGGTGGGGAGGGGTCCCATGTTTGCCTTTTGCAACCTTCCCAGCTGGTTTCTGATAAGCAGAGTCCACGGGGGAAGCTGGATTCATTTAATATTGTGTGATTCACTTAGTAACTGTAGCTGATTTGCTTAATAACAGTGGCAAGAAAGGTCATAAAATTGGGTGTGATTCACTTAACAACTGGAATTCTCAGTCACATTCATTGAGTTCAGTTATTGAGTTTAGTGTAATAATGATTGATAAGCTATGTGTGCATACTTATTCCAGAACAGCAATATAAAGAATATAAATGAATGTGAGGAAGATATGGCTTTTAGCTGTACTGTACCATGGCTGCTTCTGTATCTGTGTATAAATCTCATGCGCATTTATAATAACAGATTATCTGTATTTTGGCTCTTATTTATTACAAAAATAGTTACGAATGTATATTATAAAATTCTCTAGATTGCCTTGTAAGCATCGCGTAACCATGTGCAGAACAGGATATCAACTACACAGAGTTACTGGTTCTAAAGTTCCTAACAGATTACGTCTGAGCTAATTGACATAAAGAAAAACAATAGTTTGCTATTTGTATCTGAATATAATTGAATTATTGGAACCAGCAATCCTTATTATAGCTGGTATTTCATCACTGCCTATGTAAAATCTATTTACAACATTGTTATATTTCATCTGTGCCCTAGCTCCCTGCTTATAGGTGTTTTTGCTTGCTGACATCATTAGTATTACACAACGATTATATGTAGCTTTCCATCTCTTAGTGTACATTCTCATTATGCAGCCTTGGTCTGTATGTTCTTAAATGTACAGACATGCTTTCATTAGCTTTTGTATTGCTCAGATTACATTGGTTTTAAAAAGTCAAATACTTTGTTATGGGAATAAAGCACGATGTTGGCACTTTATCCCTAAGCATAATAACATTTTCAGTCTGCTACTTTAACCCTTAAAAATGAAGTCCCATCAATCAATCTTTTTGTCTGTTTATAGTTGCCTACAGCTAAAATAAAGTGTTCATGCTCTTTTCTTTAGAAGCCTCTTACTATAGAAAGGAATTAATATATTGGGAGCAAAATAACCATCAGCAATCACCCTGTAGCTGTTTACTAATGAACTCCCAGATGAATGGGGGGGGGGGGAGGAGATCAGGATCCTTGTTTCACTCGAGGCAGTACAAGAACTTAATGCTTCAGTTGTACGAAGAAAAGCAACTTATACATCATACAAATAAATACTGTTTGCTCTTGGCTGAAAATGCAGATTATGAAGACCCTGAGCTACAGTACAAAACAAAAGTAATGGGAAAATTTGCCAGATAAAAATCTTATATAAGTTCCTTAGAATGTGCACTTATTTTAAAACTGTCATAATATATCTGATGTCTTGGAACTTCTTGTAAATTGGGCAATATTTTTCAGATATCAGGCAAAGCTGTGAATATATAGCAGCACATGTAGATGTCATGCCCATGTCGAGTTCTTAATCCAAGGCAGAGGATGAACAGCTGACTGAGAGTGGGAGAGTGTCTCCTTTGGCTGTGGAGGAGGCAGGGGAAGGGCACAGTCAGGCTGGGCCAAGCAGGAGAGAGGTAGAACAGGAGAGAGAGGCTCAGAAGAGGACCAAGGCCCGTCTCCTCATCCTAGGGCACGCAGGGAAGAACATAGAAGAGAGCAATGTGGGTTGCGTGGTTTATGAGGGAGGAGAGGTCCCTTCACAGGGAGCACCTGAGCAGGGAGTTTAAAAGGCAAGGCAAGTGGGTGGAGCATTTGTCGGGAACAAACACTCTAGTTCATAGTGTCCAACATTCCTGGCTTCCTTCCTGACCATTTGTTAAAGTGCCATGCTCTCGTGCTTATCTGATTTGGCTGCAATTCGTGTGAAGATTCCTCACTGGTGAGACTCATTCCCTTATCTTGTTGGAGTCATTAATTTCAGACATTCTGCCTTCAGTGTTGGATTGGAAACAGATTTGTGGGAAAGTTTTATTCCAGACTGAAGAGAAATGGGACATTGGGGTCAAAGTTGATGCTAATAAAGGGATTTATACCAATTGTCTGGCTGTGTTGCCTTAGTGCCACATCCGGGTCATCACAATAGACATACAAGGAAGGTTTCTGTTTTATAAGGAGAAAATTTAAATATAGAAGATGAGATTACACACACATATACATATACGGTATATATTCGATTTTTTAGGTAATTTTATTACTCTTGTTTAAATGGAGTTAACAGTAAAATAAGATGTTTGATACTGAAATATAAATATGAAATGTCACAGTTGTACAATTGGGATTAAGAAGATGGGTAGGTGATCCTATTTCACTAGCCCCTTTCTCCTATGTTTTCCACTTCTTGGCTGTGGCTCAGTTTTATACCTTGTATTACAATGTTTGTTAACTGACATTAAGCAAACATTAGCTGGTTGAGTCAGCTATGAAGTTTCCATTAATGTCAATATATTTTCAACAATGGCCACAGTTGGGGAGGAAGAAAACCATGTTATCAGGGGTTGATAATGATGCCGGAATAAAATTATGAACAGCGTTATATATTTTGTGTAGGAACCACATATAATATAGAATAACAAGGCTGTAAGGGACCTTGGAATGTTCTAGTCTAACTTCCTGCTTGAACAGGAGATTCCATTCTGGACTGATGGTTGTCTACTCGCTTCTTGAAAACCTCCAGTGATAGAACACCCACAACTTCTGGAGACAAGCTATTCTCCTGCTTAATTGTTCTTACTGTAGGAAATTTCTCCTTAGTGCTAGGTTGGATCTCTTTTTAACGATTTTCACCCATTACTTCTTCTCCTGCCTTCAGGTGCTTTGGAGAATAGGCTGATCCTCTCTTCTCTGTGACAGTCTGTCAAGTACTGGAAGACTGCTATCATGTCACCCCAGTCCGTCTCTTTGTAAAGCTAGACGTATCCCTTATCTTACCATAATTTAGTTTTGTGAGAAACTTCTTTTACTTAAGGATTGATACAGCCTCATTAAAAAAATGTGCTTTTTTTCTTTTTGTTTCCCCTCTTTCCAACCTTCCAGGTTTCAGCAGACAAATCATAGAAATTCTTAACAAACATAACATTGTGTTTAGCAGCTTTGATATATTTTCTGATGAAGAAGTGCGCCAAGGTCTAAAAACATACTCCAACTGGCCTACTTATCCGCAGTTATATGTAAACGGAGAGCTTATAGGTGGACTGGATATTGTTAAGGTTAGAAAACAAAATCATCTGTTTCTTTTTTAAGAAAAAAAAATCTAATGAAAAAAGTGTTTTACGAATACAATATTTTTGTATTTTAGGAGCTTGAGGCTTCAGGAGAATTGGATACAGTCTGCCCTAAAGCACACAAATTAGAAGACAGGTATGGTGCATTTTGTTTTCTGTTTATTGTAAAGAAGAAAATGGATATATTCCATGATTGAATTTAATTTCTGTACACTTTATAGGGTTGTTTTTTTCATGTTATAGAAGAAAACCTGTACAATGTGTATGATGTGTGCATCAGCATCTTCTTTTTTCCTTTTAGTGTTTCTTTTTTTCTATACCTACATAAGCATAAGAATACCCATTGCTGATCTATAAAATGATGATTGCCAGATCAGATTAGTTCCAATTAATTTGGTCAGTCACCAAAGATGGAAAAAAAATTCCCTGTATTCATTGGAAAATTGATAGGTTGTTATTCTCTATACCACAGGTATTAAACTTACCACGTCACATTAATATCATGTGATGTATTTTTCCCCTTTGTGTTCTGTTTCGGGTCTTAAATCACACACAAGCAAACCTGGTGCATGCCACAACTAATGCGGATATAAGCAAATCTCTGGCTGAGAGCCCAGAATGCTATCTCAAGTAAACCAAGGTGTGATAGCAACTCACAGATTTTCAGAAAGCCTGTTGTTTCTTGCAAAATTCCCCTCCCATCGCCCCACCTATAAGCTCTCTGGGAGGGGCCAATCATTAACCCCTTATTTTCTTCTCTGCTTCTGAAGCTGCTTCTCCTCGCTGCGCTATGCATATATGCATGTCATGGACAACCTTTCTCTGTTCTTCCTCACTGTTCCCTGACTCAGACACCACCTAGTGGCCGACAGGCCTCTCTAGTCCCTGCTCTGACTCTGAACACCCCCAGAGTCTTCCTCAGCCTCCAGGGCAGTCCCATAGTGTTCATCACTCTCAGATTCCACCAACAGCTCAGCCATCCAATGTTGGACCACAACACTTTGTGGAGCTGGAGTGGGCGTGGCCTATGCATGATGCATTCGGCGCACTAGCCGCCAGTTTTCCTTAATGGCTTAAGGAAAAATTATCTTCAGTTCTTTCAAGTACAACTATAATTTTCTAAAATACATTATTCTTTCAGTTCCTCAAGAGAGTATAAGTTACATAAAAAATAGTTAGGCAAAATATTTGTAGATCAAAACATTTTTATCCCAGAATGTTCCATTCTGAGGTTTTGAAGCGCTTTTGACCTTATTGGGAATGATATGTTCCAGGTTTCTTTAGAAGTTGGAAAAGCGGATTTTGATATTTCTAGTACATTTGCAGTCATATTGTAATACTTCTTATGAGACTAAAACTGATATTCTGGTGTAGGAATGTTCTTCATCACATTCGTGGAGGTTTCCTTTATCTTTATCATGTTGACCAGGTGTCCCCAACCCCTGGGCCCTGGCCCACTACCAGGCCGCAGCCTGTTCAGAACCAGGCTGCAGAAGCGGTGGGCTAGGGCAGATGTGAATGTACAGATACACTTATGTGTGAAGCAGACAGCTGAGCATATGTACACAGCTCCATTTGTGTGAGCAGTGGGTGCATGTACCTGCCACTTGTGCAAATGGAGCTGCACGTGTGCACTACCCATTGCTTGTGTAGAACCATCCCCTCTGTTGTTCCCCTCCCCCCCGATGTTGACTATGTATATTTATGGGCCCAGATTTGCTGAGATTTTACTGTTATTTCATTATCCTTGTATACTAGCCATTCTCATTGTTAAAATACCTTCACAGAGCCTATTAATTAAACCAGATTTACTGTAGCATACTAACATGTTGCATTATTTATGAAATATATTCAGATAATCATGATTATATTAGAACCTGAATAAAGTTGACAAAAGTGATTTCAAGATAATAAATCATCACCGCTATTCTTTGGATTATTTTGAAGTAATTCTTGCTACATTCAGTAGAGATTAAATGCTGTAATCCTGGCTGGAATTCTGAGGAAAAAAATGCTTTAATGCTTGAGAATCCATTGCTAGCCATTTTTTAGAAATTTTTAGCTTTGTTTTTAATTTAGTTACTTTTGGGATTAGCCATTTTTGTTTTTATATTAAACTTTGTCCCCCATTTTTGGGAATAAATGTTAAATTTTCTTTTGGTTAAAAATTATTATAATTCCATGAGAATAATTGGAATTTACTATATCTGTGTATGTTGAACTTATTTGCAAAAACATACTAAATATTACTCTTCAATGCATTTCTGATATAAATCAGCAGTTCTAAACAGACAATTTTAGAGATTCTTTAAATTTATATATGGAAAAGCGTTATTAGAAAATAATTTTAAAAGCCGTGGCTGCTTGTGAGAGAAAAGCAAACATAAAATTGTTGAAAGAACAGTGGCATTTTTCAGTGAAAATCTGTTTTTGATCTGTATTATCAGAAATTAATGCCCAATTTTTATCAATCTTTTCCTTTTCTAGGCTCAAAGATTTAATAAACAAGGCCCCTGTGATGCTATTCATGAAAGGGAATAAACAGGTAAGATTTGTAAGAATGTTTTAGTTTGGTGAACATTGTAGCTTATTACAATAATGCAGTAGCTGTTCCCAATCTTATGACTTCTATATACAACAGAACTACTATGTCAGAATTCCCACCCATCATGATTTGTATAAGAATTCTAAGAACTACATAATCCCAGATTATGGAGAAATATAATCAGCTGGAAAATATACATAAAAGGTTGGAGCATGAAAGTATCTAGATATTCCTGGAACTAAAAAGTATAACTCTTATGTGCTTTTGGCTAGAAAACTACTAAATACAAATACAAACAGCCATTTGTCATGAGAAAGGAGTTCTGGAAGTATAGTTTTTGAAGAGTTTGATACTAACATTTGAGGCCAACACTACTTTATTTTTCTTGTTTAGTGACCAATTACAGTTACAACTGTGATGAAAACATAACTTTGTGACCAATCTTTGAATTTAGAACCTTTGCATGTAGGTCTTTAAAGGAAAGCTGAAGACATGATAATTAAAGTTTCAGTTTCAGTTACCAACCACTTCATTTAATGACCTAATTGCCAGTTCCAATTGTGGTTACTAAACAAGGACTACTACAACCGTGCTTTCGTGTACTTAGGTAGATAGACCTGTAGAAAGTTCATAGTGGATTGTACTACGTAGTTGATAAACTGATGTAAATATCATTCTGCGTGAAGACTGTGGAAAATTTGCTCTTATGGTTTATTATATGATTTATGTTAGATGTTTAAGTCAAATATACTAATCAGGATTTTCTGACATGTTAATTTTTGGAATGTCTTTGTTTTTTATCTATGAACTGTTCCAACCTGTTGCCTTCTAAATATTTTGAGAATTGAAATGTTTCAAGTAGTAATCCACTGTCTCTTGAGGATTTCAGGTTGGAGAATGTAAACATCCAAAGACTGTCTTAATTTTTTAAAATCAGTTTGTCGGAAGTCACAACTTTAAAGTTAATGCATATGTGTTAATCTAGTAGAAAACAATGATTTGTTCTTTTATTCTTATTTTAGACGGCAAAGTGTGGATTCAGCAAGCAGATTATAGAAATTTTAAATAATACTGGGTATGTAACACTTTATCTTAAATTTTGTTAAAATATGCCATCATATTATTTTCTTGCATTATATCTGATATAAACTAAAAGCATTATAAAGATTAAAAACATATTTAGTATGTTACTTCTTAGCCTTTTCATCTTTATAGTACTTTTATCTCTGCAATATCCATGAATTCTCTGATTGTATTGTTTATTGTCCCCTCTGCATTTTTGTACTCTTCCTCCTAGATCAGGGGTCCTCAAACTTTTTAAACATGGGGCCAGTTCACGGTCCCTCAGACCGTCGGTGGGCCGGACTATAGTTAAAAAAAAAACTATGAACAAATTCCTATGCACACTTCATATATCTTATTTTGAAGTGAAGAAACAAAACGGGAACAAATACAATATTTAAAATGAAGAACAAGTAAAGTTAAATCAACAATCTTAGGAGTATTTCAGTTGAGAATTGTCAACATTTTTAAAATATGAAATTAACCCCAATTTCCTTTTTCACAACCTGGGAAGGAGCTGTCACTGCACCCTTTTATATTCCGAGCCCAGGAGGGTTTCTTCATTCAGAAATAGGCTCTACTGTAGCTCGCTCTAAGCCTCCTCAAAGGGGACTCCAAATGTGCCCCAAATGCTCCGGCACCGCCAAGCAGGATGAGCGGGCAATGGGGCCGGCGTTGCCCGCTGGAAAGAAGCTGAAAACCCCCTGTGGGGAGGGAAGTCGGCCTCCCTCAGCTGAGGCCAGCGGGGGGAAATTCTTCTGGCACAGGACAAGCCAACAATGCCACCTTTAAAGACCTCCAACCCGGCAGTCTACCCACCATCAACCGTGGGCCCTGAGAGCTTGCCCTCAGCCGCCAAGCACTTGATCGTCTGCAGCCGCGAAGAGTGTCCCCGGCCGGCCTCATTCTCCACCGCTGCACGGTACTTGGCAAGCCCGGCACCAAGCTATGTGCGGAAGGGCTGGGGGTTTGACAGCTGAGGTGGGTGCTTCCGTGTTGGGACATGGCTGGCTGCCCTCAGCAACCCGCCGGCTGTGGGGAAAGCAGTGAGAACGGCAGCCTCGCCCGCAGCGCCAGGACCGACGACGATGACACGGGCGCCCAAGGGCCAGGCCGCTCGCTGCAGCTTCCTCCACAAGCCCAGGACAGGGACATGCACCAGCTGCCCACCATGCTCCCCGGGCCTGTCAAGAGGCGTTCCTCGCCGCCCTGGCGCCTCCTGGCTTCCCAAACGTCGCTTTTAATGTTTATTTTTTTTTTACCTCAGAGCTGCCATGGAGCTCTCTCCTCTTGGCCACCATTATTGGGCTCCCTTCCCCCCCAACATACACACACCCTCCTTCACTTCTCCTGGGTTCCCTGACACACCCCCTTCTGGGCCCGTCGCGCGCACCCCGAAGGGCGGTCCCACGCTCCGGGAAGTCGGCCTGGCCTCCCGCTCGCTCCACTTCTCTGATTGGTTTGTAGCAAGAGGTGTCCCTTTCGCGAGCCGGGGAGGGGAGCGCACGGGAGAGGCGCGCGCCCCTTTCTCATTGGCTGCTCGCTCATTCTCTCTCTCTTTCTCTCTCTCTCTCTCTCGTGGGACATCAGTGACGGGCCGGGTAAATGTGCTCTGTGGGCCGCATGTGTCCCGCAGGCTGTAGTTTGAGGACCCCTTGTCCTAGATACTGGAAGGCTCTTTCCATCTGGTTTCCTACTGTTATACTTAATAGAAAAAAGACACTTCACCAGATTTGGCACCTAATCCTAATCCCTCATTTTCATTCATCAATTCTGTTGGTTCTCTCAATGGCAAGCTGCTGAACAATTCGAAAGACTTGGATTATAATGTGGTCATCTCAATAGTCAGTTTAGGACTATAATGCTAATCTTGTTAACTACATAATTGGAATTAGATCTCATGCTCAAGATTTTTTGTTCAGGTTTCCATCTCTAGCCTCTTAGAGTTCACTTTAACTTGATCAAGTTCAGTATGCTTTGATTATAAGAGCCGTGGTGGCGCAATGTCTAGAATGCAGTACTGCAGGCTAAGTCACTGCTCACTCCAGGAGTTCGATCCTCACCGGCTCGAGGTTGACTCAGCCTTCCATCCTTCTGAGGTTGGTAAAATGAGGACTCACATTATTGGGGGAAATATGCTGACTCTGTCAACCGCTTAGGTCTATAAAGCACAGTGAAGAGGAATATAAATGCTATTTCTATATTCCTAACAACTCTTTCTTGCTAAGTATCAGGATTCTTTTTTAAAAATTGTGTTCAGTTTAAATTGACCCAGACTCAAAAGAGCCACAAAAACAGTGAACTCTGGACAAGTGATTCCCCCCCCCCCCCAAAAAAAAAAAAAATTTCCTATAAGGTTTGGGTTAGTTTCATTTTGAAAAATAAAAACAAGGTATAAATTATTAAACTTAACTAGTTTAACTAGTTTATATAGGAGTGTTGTATATAGCCTCTATATTACTATCCTATCCTATACTTACTATCCTATGTTACTATAGTAATTATCAATTTCATAGTAGTATACTATTATATAGCTTTGTTATCCTGTAGTTCTGCCTTAATTTCTCTCTGGCATTTCCTTCTGTTTCTGACTAGGATAGAGTACTTGCAACTTTCTATGTTGTGCTTCTATACTTGTACTTTTCCTTGCTTTGCCTCTGTACTTCTTTTCCCCTGGACTGCTCACTTGGTTTGAAGGAAAAACACCTTCATATATGTTGCTTTATTCTGTTTGCTGGTGGCTGCAGAGCTGCCAAAACAAATGTCTCCTCCATTCCTCTCCTGCACCTGTTTCAAGATTGCAGCTTTATTGGCAATTCTGCCATGCTGACACTGGGAAAAGCCTCAGATAGGAGGGAAGAAGGCAGCACAGATGCTGGCAATTTTTCTAAACAAGTTGCTCTTGGAGAGTAGGCTACTTTTCAGAACTGTTACTATTTATTTTAAGGTGAAATAATAAGTCTCAATGTCTCTTTTATTTAGTGTGGATTATGAGACTTTTGACATACTGGAGAATGAAGAGGTATGTTGTTCAAATGCAACTCTTTATTACTGGGTTTAGAAATCTATAATGTGGAACATTAATCAAGTCTATATTTCTTAGGTGCGGCAAGGATTAAAGAAATATTCAAACTGGCCAACTTATCCACAGTTGTATGTGAAAGGTGAACTCATTGGAGGCCTAGATATTGTTAAGGTGAGAAAAGAATTGTTGAGAAGTTTGTAACAATTTCTTCTTCTTCTTTTTAAATAGATCTCTGCTTCATCCATTTTGATACTTAATTGATATTTAGATTTATGATTTCTTTGTTGCTTATTCCTCAATTGTTGTTTTAATGTCTTGAAAATTTGGATCCAGGATTAAAATTAAATAAATGGAAATAGCATTATTACATTTTATCTGGGCCATATTATTATTGGTCAGTGAGAAAGTATACTCAGCTTATGGAACATGTACTTTATATGATAACTTTGCTTTCTCCCTTATTCATTAATTCTTTGTTCTTACAACATTATTAGCCAGACTGGTGGTTTTTCTTTTTCAGATATGATCTTAATAGATTTTATATACTGATTATTTTATACTGCTACTGGTGTTTGATTTTAATTTTAATTGAGTGCTATTCCAATATATATACAAAAGCTGTCTTTTCTTAGTCTTCCTGCCTCAGAAAAGATGCAGCTGTTTTAATGAATAGTATAGAGATGTACAAATGCAAAGTCTGGAGCATTTTATCCACATTTTTGAAGCATACACTTTAATGTATGCATACTAGAAAGTCAGGCTGTGGGTTTTACAAATAATCATTTCTTCACTGCTCATCTGTCTATAGTTTGATCTAATTCTTCAGTACCTCCATAATCATGTAGATTTCTTCTTATCATTCAAGATTTTTTGTGGATATCATTTAGTGGATGACTAGTTAATTCTTATATACAAATGCATAAAGCCTTAATTTGTACAAATTTATTTCTTGTTCTTTTGATATTTGAAACATAATGTCTTAAAGGATTTTTTATAATCTATCATCAGCCTGATATATTGATGTAAAAAAAAACCCTTAAATCTTCATTGAATGGTTATACTAATAATAGTAATGAAAAGTTGTTTCTTGACATCAATCAGTTATTTGTTCCAAGAGCTATCTCTTCTTACTCCCATGGGTGCATTTAAAGATATTATTTGGTTTTTAGCTTTAGTCTTTAATATTATTTCTTTTCCTGAAACAATATGATGTTTTGCTAAAAAAAAAAAGTGTCACATTTCTGAAAAGGAAGGTAAGATTTTATTGTATACTTTTAAAAAAATGACCCTGAAGGAAAAAATAGATCTGTATTTCTTGCTCCATCCTCTTATATCTGTGTGCGTGTGCACAATGAACAAGCATTGACTTCTAAACCTAAATACTCCGGGGTCTATTCTTGTCTTCAGTGTTTTATAGCCAATATCAAAGTCATTGTATCTCCTGGGAAGGAAGAATCAATAAGTCTCATTAGTTTTTGTAGGTTTATATTATTTAGCTCATGTGGTTATTTAAAAAAACAAACAAATGCTCAGCAGTATACTGCATTCAAAGATTATACACTGTATGGTTTTAAAGAATGTAAGATATTTTCACTTTCGTTATATGTAGGTTCTATTAAATTTGCTTACATGACAAAGTATGTTTTGAAGCCCTAGGAATTGAGACGAATCAAATGATACAGTTCACATTTTAATCATTTTGAAAAACTGCTGGGAAGTATTTTTCATTGACAGTAACGTTTTTCTACATAGTTCTATTTAACAATGTTCAATAAAAAATCCATTTCTGCAGGCAGAATCCTCTGATTTCTTTTTGAGTTGATTTAAAAAACCCATATCTAATAATTACATTCATTAAAACTATAATTAGGGCTTGAAATGCTCCAGAAACAGTTGTTCTACATTATTACCTTTCTTTTTTCCAGCGTAGAACATTTAATAGGTTTCTTTTTTTTCATTAACGTAGAAATTTCTCAGGATGTTGCAAACTAATTGTAGGCCTAAATTGTTATTGAAGTCAGTGTCTTTTGCTTTGAATTGTTCTTGTAACCAAAGACATCATAAAATATGATAATACAAAAAAAGCATGCTTATAACATTTTCTCTTTCCAATTCCTATGATGATGTTCCTTAGAAACATGAACAGAAACAAAACAAGTGTAGAATGTATTCCAAACATAAATAAAATTCAAGGTTCATTTGAGTGCTTATGTTATAGTAAGTAGTGGTAATACTTTCTAATGCTTAAGTCCCAGAAAAACTGTTGCTGTTATGAATTACAGTACTGGGTTTAGATCATGGATGTCCAGCCTTTTGGCTTGCTGGCTAGATAGAGTGAAGAGGGTTTGGGCTGCATATAAAACATATAATAGAGATAATGTATATAAATCCTATAATACAGTCTATAATCTTGTGTGGCTACATTCTAGCAGTCAGAGCCATCTGAAACCCATGGACCATGGGTTGGAGATACCTGATTTAGAGGATGAAATCTGATCTGGTCTAAGGTAAAATTCATATCTGAGGTTGGGAAGACTCCATGAAGGTGTGCCAGATAAGATTTTATAGATGCAATATAGCAAGTTTACATGGCAGATTTCTAAAATACATTGGTAGATAGCCAGTTATTATATAAAATATAAAATAAAATATATTATT
>JAEANM010017002.1:0-13093 GCA_017656035.1 Myanophis thanlyinensis
TTAAAATCAATTAAAATCAGTTAAACAATTAAAATATAACAATTAAAATTTAATTTAAATTAATTTCATTTAAAATATAATTAAGTTCATTTAAAATCCCATGGTATCAGGCCAGTATCACAAGTCCTGCTCATAGAAAGCATGACAGAAACTCCCATCTCAATGGCAGACATCACAAGAGAAACCAGGGTTGATAGAATGCTATCAATGGTGCTCGAATGAGTGTGGAAGGGCTGGCCAGAACAACCGCAAGGCAGGGAATTAAAAAAATTCAGAAGCCACCAGCACAAACTCGCAGTGTAGCACAGCTGCTTGCTGTGGGGAAACCATGTAGTGATTCCCACCAGGCTTCAGTGGGGAAATCATACAGGCATTCCAAGAAGGCCAACTGGGCATCATGCACATGAAGGCACTCACCCAGAGCTGGTGGCCAGAAAGAGATGCCGACATAGAACGGTGGATAAAGCTATGTAAACCCTGTCAAGAGTTGCGACCAGCCCACCAGCAGCCACAGCAACACCACCAGACAACCCAAGGAAACCTTGGTCCAGACTCCACATCGCCTTCACGGGGCCAGTTCAGGGGCAAAAGTTATTCAGTTGATGCCTATTCAAAATGGCTAGAAGTTACAAAGGATGCTGATGGCCATGACAGTGATCAACACACTCAAAAGACTGTTTGGGACACACAGCCTACTAGATGTCATAATCTCTGACAATGGGCTGCAATTCAATGCTGCCTGTTTCAGGGCATACTTAGCCAGCCAGGGAATCAGACATGCCCTCACTGCCCCATTTCACCTGGCGGGGAATGGATGGCAGAACAAATGGTCCAATCCATGAAGGAAACCTTAGGGAGAATGGGGTCAGGAGACTTGCAGAAAAAAAATAAACCTGTACCAGCTGGTCCAGCATGTCACCCTGAATACAACTACAAACCCAAGCCCAGTTGAATTATTAATGGGCCACAAGCTAAGAATTGGTCTAGACAGACTTCACCCTGAGCATGTGATAAACCAACACAAGGAAAATACAAGCAGCATACAGACATTCAGGGAGGGGGAAGCTGTCTATGCCCAAAACTACACTGGTCAGACAATATAGGTCCCAGGAAAAATAACCAAACTCATGGGGTTCCGGTCATATGTTATTCATCTAGAAGACAGCTGAGAATGGAGGAGACATGTGGACCAACTAAGAAGCTGACTATTAGACAACAAAGAGAACCATAAGGAAATCACAAACAACTCCGGGGGCAAACTGTCCCCAGCCAGAGCCAAACAAACCCCAATAATACTCCACTTGCACAGCCAGAAAAGAGAACAACCCTTGTCCTAGATGGGGCCAGAGTCCTGAGATGACCGGATGCACCTGCCGTGGAGACCCAACAGCCACAAAGAGACCAAGTAGAAGAGAGGGCTACAAGCACAACCAGCTCCAGAGAAGACACAGCAGAAGTGAGGCCGCAGATCTGAAAGGGCACACTGCCATCCAGCCTATCTCAGCAAGTACACATGTAGTGTGAGTCAGAAGGACGGTTGGCACCAGCCAGGCAGGGACGGATGTTGTGTCTGCACCTGAGCGGATGAAGTTTTCTATCTGGTCCGCCCAAGGCATGGGAAAATTCTTTGATTGGATTGCTTGCAGGCTGACAGCTCCCTATAAAGGAAGCAGCCTGCCTGCAGCCTAGGCAGACACTACCAGAAACCAAATAAAGAATCATTGCATCCAGCCAGGTCTGTGTCTCTCCTTCTTATGATCCAACAGTCCTCTAATATCATGTTAGAGTCAGTATCCCTTGAATTACCATGTTCAAAGTATTTATACAAAACCAGAGTAGATTTTGACATACTGTCAAACCCATCAATTTAGCAGTCAGTCAAAAATCAAAAATAGTGAAAAATAGGGAACACCAATGGAACAACAAATGTTATACTAGTACAGGTTACTTGGAAGTCATGATTCGTATATATGAAGCATACGCCAGGCATCCACAGCTGGTTGATTGCAAAGTTTGTCAAAGGAAGGATTATTACTTAAGTCATAACTTGGAAATAATTTCTCTTTCTTTTGCCAGTAGGATTTCCTTACAGTGATATATGTTAGCTGGAAGATTATCTCTGTAATCTTTGAGGTATTATTATAGCTTCTTGGTGAATACTATTACATATAATTTTTCTTCTGCTCTTTTATTTATTGGCAATTTTATATATTTTTATTATCTGTTTTATTTATTTATATTTATATACAGTTTTATTTTATTTTGATTATATGTATTGTATATAGAACCACTGTATTTACTTACTATATGTTTTTGCCAATAAAAAGAAATTTTATTATTGTGATATAATTTTTTATGAAATAATAAGTGCATTGCTTCAAGATGTACTGGGATTACAAACTCCTATATCCTCAGCCATTGGTCATGCTTGCTAAAAGTTCTTTCCCCCCCTTTTTATTATATAAAATGCAGAGAAGAAAAGAAAATAGGAAATAAAGGGAGGGAAAGGGAACAGGGGAAAAGGGGTGTGAGATACAAGGGGGAAGAGAAAAAGAAAGAAAAGGGGGCATTGGCTTCCAACTCTTCCTAGCACAGTACAATATAAACACACTCCAACCTCAACTTTTGCTTTTACACATTTCTATAACACCAGATCTTTCTAATCAACAAAATCAAAATTTCATTTTTTTTCTTCACAAGCACAAATTCTAGAAATGATATCCAGATAAGAACATTTCCTCTTTAAATAAAGTAATCAAGTTAACCATTCCTGCTTTGTCTTTCTTGCTATGGAAATAATTTGCATTTCTATTTGCACCTGGTCATCTTTGTGAGCTGTCACCATTTTTATTTACAAATTTATGTATTATTTCAAATTCTTTGGCCTTACTAAAAAAAAAAAGGGGGGGGGAGGGAGCAAACCTCTTTATTTGGCTTGTCTTAGCAGCCTTCCTCCTTGTTATTTAAGACAAAAAGAAATCCCTAAAATGGCACGCGTCTTCAAATGGTATAGTAGGCTGTTGCTAGAAAGAGCCTTTTTAAAATTGACTTAAGATATAATAATAATCATTGAAGATGATTAAGATAAGGAAGGTATAACTTACTGTCAGTTTGAAAGGTGAATTTCCAAAAACTGCTTCTTAAGCCCCTGAACAAATTGAAGCCCCTTCCCTCCCATCTTTTGGCATGCAGATAGCTTCGAAGTTCAACTCAAGAAACTATTTGCCTGATTACAGCTGTATTGCAGGGTTCTGAGGGGACGTTCTTTGACACACTCTGGCTGGGTGGGTCATAAAAGCTGATGGGATATCAGTCCCTTCAGTTAGAAGGCAGAAGAGCAACATCCAGAGAGAAATCCTTTAGAGAGCTCTCCTGGGTTCAGTTAACCATGTTCCCAGGAAGTCAGTGCTTGCTAAAAAAAATCTTGAAGTTGAAGTCCAATGGATCTAAGCAGCTTCAGTGAGGCAGTCTGGCATATTCTCAGCTCAATAAGGATTACTAGTTTCCAATTTATATATGGTTAACCTAGTCAGATACATAGAACTAAAGGCTTCCTTCTGAATATATATTCTATCTTACCTTGTAAAAGATTTAGGCCTGCTGTTCAATTGTTTTTTGAATCAAACAAACTGCATTACAATTTTATCTAACTGTAACTCTTGACCAAATGGAAAATACAACTATCTACAAACCTAAACATGTTGTTTGAGGTTTGACTTAATTATCTGAATCCAATTGTATTAAATTTATGTTTCCATAAATACATTTCACTGGGAATATGGAATGTAAATGTCCTCAAAATGTCTCAATGCTTGCTATGTGAAACAATCTTCTTGTGCTTCTTCTTTAGCAGCACATAGCTTACAGTAATAATGGGAAAAATAATATCTATCTCATGTTTTACTTCCATTATTTGTATTGCTGTCTTTGCATTAAAATCATTTTTAATGATTTGGTTTATTTGTAATATGCAACCTTGTTTTTGGCTGCGTTCATATTTCCAAAAGATAAAAGAAATATGAGAAGAAGCAGGCCTATCTAAATAGTTTATGAATCATTGCCAACTAGAGATTGTATTCCTACTTCTGGTTAGAAATAGTTTTTTAAACATTAGTAATTGGAAACCCCTATTAGCATGAGCTACTGCAGCTGTGAATCACTGCCAGACTCTAGCAATACAATTATGGGTGGATAAACACTGCCATGAAATAAACCAGTGCCTTGTCTTTAAACTATCACTTACAAAGGTATTTTTTTAATGTAAGGTTCATATGTCAAGTCTGGAAAAACTCTAGCTGCCCTGTCCTGTTAAAATAAACATAGCAGAGAGATTAATTACATTCTCTTATCCTTTAAAAATAATTGCTTTACATTAAAAAAACTCTTAAGAATGATTTCAAGATTTAAATAAATTGTAATAAAGGAAATATCTTTATAATCAAATATTATGCCACCAAACTTTTTTGTTACAGGTTATTTTCTACTTTTGTAATCTACCATACTCAACCACCATCACCTCTATTCTAGACAATAATTGTCTCACCTAGTACAGCCCTACTTTTTAAAATCCTTAAATTATATAACATAGGCCAAACAAAATGAAAGAAAAATATATAAACTACTGAAACACAGGTACAGATGTCTTAAATAAAATATATTGTAGGTCCAAATGTGTAAGAATAAGATAATTTTCTGAACGGTAATTTTGACCAAAATCTCTGAAATGTTACAAATTATTACAAATTTTAAAACTTATTTATGACACACAGTAAATACTATGCTTGCCAAAATTCTGGAAAATTAATGAAGGAAACTTATAAGTAGTCATGGTATATTTTACAGTCTTGTTTTAATTTTCAGCCATACTTTATTATAAAGCTGAAGAAATTTATTCATCATCTTAATTTTACACCATCATGTTTCATCTATAGAGTTGTTAAGTCTATTATGGACTAGAATATTCCAACTATAACAAAGTAGTTATATAAGATAAAACTGTCATTATACTTTCAAAATGATTTGCTACATATTTCTTTAGTATATTGCTACATAGCTATTCTGCCTTTTTCTTATGGTAAGTTAATGTTTCACAAAAGCAGTGAGCCAGTCACGTTATAGCAATATTTCTAAATGTTTGAATGGTGGATAAATATGAATTTTGGTTTAATTTATGATTGTAAAGGCAAGTGTAGGTCCTTGATTTAAATGATACATGAATAACCAAGGTCAGATACTATAATATACTTTTCTGGGTACAGTTTAAAATAATAATTCATAATCAGCATGGTTAGAGGTCAGAATAAAGGTTAAATGCTGCTAAGAGGAAATAAACAATAGACTTAAATGTTAATACAAATGCCAAAATAAAGAATAATGTACCAATAAAGGAGAATAGTTGTAGTTCAGGGTTGAAAGGAGGGGTCCTTGATACTCTGTGAGCTTGGTTGTTTTCTTGCATTTCATTATCCAAGTTAGGTAACACCATCAGTGCTAATAATAGAAAATAGAAAGGAGCACACCTATGCTTTCAAAATGCCAGAATTTCCCTTCATATTTTTCACAGAAAATGTGTGCATTGACTAAACAGTAAAATATAAATGAAGAGTAATCACAAATTCCATTGGTTGTCTCATCTGCTTTATGGTTCGAAAGTTGGCTCCATATGTTTTCAAGTTTTTTTTCTTATTTTGGTGGAAGTGGATGGCATAATCAGTTTATTCTCAGTACTTTAAATATAAGATTATCATCTCTCTCATCCATTTTTATCCTAATCTTGTACTACTACCATCCTAAACTTTTACAAGTTAAAAATGATCTTTATAGCCTTTATTTCTTACACAATGTGAAAGGTCAGTTTTCCCTATGCAAATAGATATTATGCTGCAGTACGACTAAATGCTTATCTAGAGGAAGAGATATGTGGGTGTGTTTGAAACAAGGCATTTCAACTTCTGTGGGTAGTTACATGCACTACTTGATGAGTCCAAGTTAGACTCTGTCCTTCAAGCTGTATTGTGTTTCTGGGTGCAATATAAAATGCCAATGAAGATTTTTTTAAAGCTTGAAAGGCATGGGACTGGGACTATTTGAGAAACTGTCTCAAAATATGTCTCTCAGTTATGTCTACTTGTCTCATTAGTTCTGGCAGAAGAGGCCTGCTTCCATTCCTGTCTGGCAGGGAATGTCATCTGGCAGGGCCCAAGAAGCCTTGTCATCCTATCACGGTTACCGCCCTGTGGAATGTTGACTTCTTAGGTATTAGATTGGCCCAATTTACTGTTGTTGGGTTTTTGGGGTGGGTTTTTTTGGGGGGAAGGGTTGTAAGGCCTTAAACATGTAGCTTGCTACCAGACTTGAAGTTCTAGATATGTAATAAAATCCATGTAGTGGTTTTAATTTGTTTTTGTTAGGTTTCTGTACATCACCTGCTGATTATGTTGTCTGACTTTTATATTTTTTCATATTTTTGTTAATATATAGTTTTTAAATTGCCTTTTAGTTACATACAGTCTGGATTCCCATGTGGCAATTACATATTCCAATTAGGCTGAATTATATAATTAAGCAAAGTAGTATTTTTACTATGTTCCAAGAAATATGGTAAGTTTGTCCTTCATAGAACTTTTATGTGAAGTAGAACACTCAAATACTGTGTAGTAGAAATGTCAATGTAGCAAGGCACTTCAGAAAATATTCTATTCTTATGAGAACCTCTAGTACTAGAAAATAGGATTATATCACATTCTTGTCATTACCCAGACTGAAAGTTAAAGCAACTGGAAAAAATATTGTGAGGAATGCTCTTCTTAAGGGGCCTGTCAAGGATGAACCTTTGGCAGCTACTTGCCTCTTTGTTTCAACTTGCCTTTAGAGTATGGGTGGTGGTTTTGTGTTGCTTTTGAATGGATTAGATGGAGAAATGAAACTTCTGTGAGTCTGCTGGAGGCTGTAAGAGCCTGGAACATTTTCAAGGACATCATAACAGGTACGAAGTTGAAGCAGACGGTTGCCACAACAAAGAGATCTTGTTTACATGGACTAAGTGACAGACTGGGGCTTTGGCTAGGAAAATTATTGTTTAATTCTATGAACTGGTGTTTAGGAACCTCAGAGTTAACTTTGCCTTGACATTACTATGCAGTGTATTCAATAAACAGTAAGATTTTCAGAAATGAAATGATCCTGGAGTTTTATTTGGATTCTCAAGCTGGATGTTGACAGGGCCATTCTTGGACCCAACAGTGTTGGACAACTTTTCCCCAGGGATCAACCTTTCATTTTTTGGGAAGGTTATTGAGAAAGTAGTTGGTGTTCAACTGCACAGGTCTTGGGTAATCTGCATCTTTCATTCTTGGATCAGGCCATAATATAGATACAGCATTGATCACATTTGGAGATGATCTCTGGAAAGCTCACAAAGGAAGTGATACTACTATTATGACTTTCTGAATTGTTCGATAACATTGGCCACAGTATTCTTCTAGACTGGCTCTGGGGTTTGGGATTGGGAAGCATTGTTTTGTGATGCTTTCTCCTTTCTCCATGGCCAATTCCAGTGGTGGGGAGGTTTAGCCTTAGATCTCTGCAGTATGGAATGTCTCAGGGCTATGGTCTTTCATCATTCCTCTCATTATTGACATTTACATACAATTGCTTATATATTCATGTAGTAATTCTGTTAATTTTCCAGAACATTATAAGAGAAAGATGGTTCAGATTAATAAAACAACTGTTCTTTAAATTTGGTCTGAGACTGCACTAAACAACATTTCAGCACAGGTAGCAGATGGAAGTTGCTTATAATCTGTTGGATATTACATCCCCATGTAACAAATTGTTTTCTTCACAGTACATAGAGGAGTAACCCTCAGGTATTCTACTTTCTCTTATCTTATGTGATTGTTTTGTACAAGAAAGGGCTAAAACTGAAATAATCAGTCTATCTTAATTACCCACAGTATTCTCAATGTTTATTACTCACAGTGTTGTTTCCAGGGTCTCTAGAAACTTCTGTGCCTTTTTGTTGAGTTTATTGAGTTATAAATAATGATTATGTCGACTGTTTTTAAATCTTCTGTCCTTTCCTCATCTTTTTCCATATATGACTCTTCTACCTTATTTTACTTGCATTTTGCTAATTTTTGCCACATAGGTGAATTTCATTTTGACTTTTTTGTATATGCTGAGATTTAATAAATAAAAATAAATTTATATTTTCTTTTAGCTGAGCTACATATGTGTTTGTTCTGATCTTGATATAGGGACATTTGGGTAAAAACTAAGCTAGAAATTTCCCACACTGCTAACATAAGCAACTTAAAATAATAATTAATGAAACAAAAATAGATTTATTTGACAATGAAAATGTCTTTGTTTTGTATTAGATGTATATCTGCCCTTTCTTCCAGGAATCTGATACATCAAACTTGCCATTCACTGATATCTTAATTACAACTTAGAGTCCTTATTTCTTCCCTGCCCTGAAGAAAACCTCAGTGCCAGTTTGCTGTTTAGAATCTAGTTGAGACCTAATGTTGTGTTACCATCATTACTATAGATCCTGAGATCAGCAATCATGGTTCAACAAATGAGAAAAAGCTTTGGAAGAAAATAATATATTTTCAACCAAGATAGTAGAGAAAGCAGAAGCCACAGAGAGATCATCCTGTTCTTAGTTTGTTCATCTTGTGAAAAAGTGTTTGACTTGGCAGCTACCTGGATTTTGACTTGGTTTCTTTTGATTGTGCTATTAGAGGATAAGCTGCTATGGATCATGATTGTTAGATACATTTAAGGCTGTTCTGTTGAGGAAGTGATGGTTTTTGTTCTTCCCACAATGAGCCTCCTTCTCTAGAAGGGCTTTGGTGAAGGCTCATCATATGTTGTGGAGAAAATTGGTGATACATTATTGATTGGTGGCAGTGGGTAGCTGAATGCTTCACCCAGTAGCAGCACTGTGGGTAGAACAGCCAATCACCTTTGTGATGCTGATGTTACTGGAACCTTCAACTGCAGTGTGATATGTGACCCTGTCAACTGATACTGGGAACTGCACTTCCTATGGCTTTTTGGTGGAGTCTATAAAGACATTGGGGATTCTTGACAATGGCTAGGCAGAGGTGTCATAGTGGCAGAATGATAGGTTACTCTGGACATCCCATTCCCCATAGAGGATTTCCCTCCTCCTCCTTTCTTCTTTTTTTGTCAGCACCAAAGAGGACACCACACTAACCATGAAACCAATTACTTGTTGTGCAGGACTTTTTTCCCCAGGTAGGTATACATAAGACTGGATGGTTTGATTCCCAATGAAAATTTTCCCATAGAGGCGATGATTTCTGATTCCTTTCCCTTGGTAAGAGCTGGGAAGGAAGACTGGGAAGCTGGGTGGATATTGAGAAGGAACCCTACCAGATGGGTTAGGACTAAAGTTATCTCAGCTAGGACTAAAGTTATCTCAGAGGATTCAGGTGTCTGGAGGTTATGACTCTCTGGATGGAGAACAACAAGTTTCAAATAAACCCTGTGAGTGGCTCTGAGTTTGGGGCCCTTCTTATTCTCAGACTATACCACGTTTGGTACCGAATGGGGTTGCACTGACCTAGATAAGCTTGGTGTACAACTTGAAGTTCTCCTGTCCTTCTGACTGTTGCTTGAAGAGTTTTCACAATTTTGAGTTGTGCATCAATTGCACCCATTTCTGTATTAGGAGACTTTGTTCACAGTCACTCTTACTCTGGTCATTTCCCAGGTGGATTATTGTAATGCATTCTACATGGCTGTCCTTGAAAAGTATCTGGAAGCTTTAGCAGATGCAGAATGAAGGAGCATGGATAGATATGTGTACCTCTAAAATGGATACACATTACTCTGTGACCTGTATTGGTGGCCAGTTTTCCCCTGGATTCAATACAAAGTGCTACTTCTACATTTTAAAGTCCTTCATGACATGTGGCTGGCTTATTTAAGGGACTGTCTCTTCCCAATTATTTCCTACTATTCTATCAGACTAGCAGAAGAGGCATACTCCAAATCTTTCTGCTAAGAACTATGTTTGCTGGAACCCAGGAACCCTTTTCTGCCTTGGCACCCACCCTTGATGTCCCTCTGGAAGTCCCTTATAACATGGGTATGTCAATAGGTTTGGGGATCTCATGGAAATTTAACAAAGTGGTTTCATTGTGTTTAATATATATGCTCTCCCTAGCCTGTTCAGCTTTTAAAAAAATAATAATAACATTTCTGTTTTAATTTTAGGGTATTTATATGATTATTCTTTTTATAACTTTATTGTATGCTGCCCAGTGTTATGCTTCTATGAGATGGGGGAATATAAATGTGATAAATAAATAAATTTATAGTAATATAGATTTATTTTATTGGAAAAGCAGTGATATACTTCATTGCTCGTGATGAGATCTGAAACATGCATAATACAATAAATATTTAAAAGTTATACCTACCAAAGGAACAGTGTGTTGCAATATAGCCTGGAAAATGTACACCAAATATCTATTTTATAACTTAAGAAAATTAACATTGTATTTTTATATCTAAAATATTAAAAAAGTAACGATGTTAATGTTCTAGTCTATGGAGATTCTCAGTTATTCGGGTCATGGTTGTCCTCCCAAAAAGGTGAAAAGCACCTTTGGGTTAACTGTCTTGAGTCATAAAAGTGAGTGTCACAATGGCATTCATTAATTTTATATATGTGATCAGCTTTCTCCATTTATGAAAGAATTCCTACCATGCCAGCAGAGGTCAAAATTAAATTTTCATATACAAGTAAGGTGTTCCATATAATACCATAGTAAATTGACCTAATGTGATAATAAAACGCTAAAAGTGCTCTTATGCATATTTAGATGCTCCAATTAATTTCAGGCTGCAATGGACACTCTTGCATCTGATTGTCTTTTGGTACCTGTTTCTTTAATTATTTCTTTCTTTGATATAATAAATGCCACACCATAACCCTGGAGCACCTTACCAGCAGTATAAATCATGATATCTTTGTAAAAGATAGGTATAATTACAGCAAAATAACAGTTCAAAAACTGCTTACAATTTACATCTTGCCTTTGACAAATAGTAGAGGAAATAATTGCCTAAAGACAATGTACTGTATAACACTGATTTAGGTGACATACTGTATGTGCTAGGAAAACACTATCTTTTTCAAAACAATCTCTTTACATTGGTAGTACATTAATTTTCTCAGGTTCATAAGATTGCGAATTTATAATTTTCAGCTTCTTCTTCAGAATCTTTTAAGCTTTATTATTTTTCATCATATATGTATGATTTATATTTTTATCATAAGCTGTAATTCCATTTTTATGCTTGGAGAAAGATATAACTAAAACAATTATCAATGTTTATTAACTGCTACTATTTCAAATAAAGGTGAACATTTCAATAGTTCTAAGAATTTAAAGTGTATGTCTTACATTTGCCAGTTAGCAAATGAATAAAATGTAATTAAAATGTAAAATTAAAATGCATAGAAATTAATATCTACTGTCATATGCTTTCTTTACTCCTTCATCTCAGGATATGAATTTTCCAATATCTTTTCAAGAGAACTTGTGTGTATTCAATTGATAGTTGTTTCTTTAGGATTTATATATTTTATTTATTTTATTTGTGAAACAAAAATTACAAATTGGAACAAAGAAAATAAAATAAAATATAAAAATAAAAAATAAAAATGTGAAAGAGACAATAGGCATGCCAGTGGACTTATGCATACCATTTTATGAACCTATTAAACATGGAGTGAAGTCCACAGAAATTGTTAGATATATTAACATCTTCTCTCTGGGATTATATGCCTATATAGGCCTATATGAACTGTTCTATACTATATATGGTATGGCTGGAGACACAAGTCTGGCACGAAGAAATCAGAGAGCGGGAAAAGCCTGCTCTCTGATTGGTTGGGATGTGCTTTGTATATAGTATAAATAGTTGTCAATTGCCTTGCTTTTCATTCTTGTCGGAGTGCTTTTCGTCTGTAAATAAAAGAGCTGATTTCACTAATGCAACACCTTGGTCTCTCATTCCTACATTAAAACACTGGCGACGAAGGTGGGATCCGAGAGACCAAAGAAGACCTGATCCTGAAAAGACTCCAGAAGATCCACAAGAATGCCGACTCACGCACCTCCAGCACCGGTTGATCCCGACTCTGAGGAGTGGGAATCATTTATGATCCGATTCCGAAGCTACTTAGTGGTGAATGATCTGGAGAGAGTCAGCGACGATAAGAAAAGAGCCATGTTCATAGGCTACTGTGGGCAACGAACACTTCGGCTCGCAAAGGGGCTTGTATCCCCAAATTCTGTAGAGACAATGCCATGAGCAGACTTACAGAAGATTCTGAAGGAGCATTTTGAACCAACTCCTTCTAGAACGGTGCTAAGGCACCAATTCAATGAACGAAACCAGAAAGAGGGCGAAACAGTGAATGATTACATCGCAGAACTCAGAATGGCTGCTGAAAAATGTGAGTTTAACAATCTAGAGGATCGACTAATGGATCAGTTAGTGTGTGGGATAAAAGACCCCATCCTCCAACAAAAGCTGCTAGCCAAACCAGAGCTGACATGGAAGGTAGCAGTTAGTATCACTAGAGCTGCTGAATGTGCAAAGAAATCAGCAGCATCAATTAAACAGCCACAGAAAACAGCGCAAAGTGAGCACCCTCCTAATATGAAAAGGGCGGGAAGCGTAAATCAAGTAAGTGATGACAGCGAAGGCGAGCTGAGAGGAGACGAGAGAGTCTACCATAATCAACTCAAACAAGCGTCAAAGCGTTGGGAGGATGGTATGTGCTCAGGATGCGGAGGAAGACACCCCCGCATTAATTGCTGATTTAAAGAAGCAACCTGTCAAAGGTGCGGAAAAAAAGGACACCTGGCTCGAGTGTGTTGTGCAAGCATACCTGCCACTTTAACAGAAAGACCATCACAGAAAAACAGGGGAGCCGAAGGGGACTTTCCCAAAAAGAGAAACAACTGGCAGACCAAGCATAAAGCTAATCATATCAGAGTCTGTTTGAACAGAAAAAAAGGCACCCAGAAGATCA
>JAEANM010017003.1:0-13093 GCA_017656035.1 Myanophis thanlyinensis
ATCCAGATATATAGCATCATCCAGATGCCGGGGAAGCTGCCGTGCCACCACGGTCTCAACAGCCTTCGCCAGAAAGGAAGGTTGGAGACCGGCCGATAACTAGATAACAAATGACCAGCCTGCGGTGTCTCTGCCGGCCAAAGTGGACCACGGGGCCTTGCAGCAGCACTCTGTCAGCCCAAAATGGGCCATGTGGAGGCCACACAAGGCTCCTGCACAGGCTGTTTTTGGCTTCCCTGGCCTCCAGCAGCACTCTGCTCACCATGGCCATGCCCACCCCAGCCACACCCATCATGACCATGCCCCCTTGGCTCTCTGAGGTCAAACACAACCCTGATGCAGTCCTCAATAAAATTGAATTTGACACCCCTGGCTTAGAGAGTGCTGTAAAGGACTATACAGTGGTATATATGTCTAAGTGTCATTGCTATTGCTATTGGAGTATAAAAATTACAAATGATTTTTCACCTAGGCAGGATACTTGAAGGATGCTCATTAACATTATCCTTCCCCACAAAGCCCTGTTGTGCTCCACATTGTGGTTGTTCCTGAGAGTGTTGAGCAAAGAAGAACAATCCCAAGAATATAAATTCACAGCAGGACTGCACAAGGGATGATACTCAAGCTAGCAGACACTTGTATGATAGCAACTAAAGCATGCAGGCAGCGATGTGGGGAGATGCTGAAGGCAAATGGTCACTGTAGTGACAATGGGAAAAGCATCAGTTCATGCAATGTGAGGGAAGATAATACTGTAGGGAGGCAGCCTGTATTTTTCCTATAGCAAAAAAATGGATGCATGTCTGGAAAACAGAATGATTGACAATATAATGCTGGATGATGAGCACTTCAGGTGGCACCCAACATGCTACTGAAGAAGAGCTGAGGATTTTTCAGACTCCTAATGATGCTTACGATGTGGGTAGATTAAAGTCATGGGGATGTCTAGTCAATGATTTGGCCATATAGCAAAAGAAAATCCAAAAGTTGCAAAGAAAATCTTACATTAGGAATATGGAATGTAAGAGTATGGGTAAAGGAAAGTTCAACACAGTGAAAGAAAAAAAAAATAAAACTACCACACATTGACATCTTAGGCATCCAATCAATTCAATTTCAATTCAATCCTTTATTGTCAATGCACAACATGTGTGCAGCGAAATTGAGGTTCAATTTCCATCAAGATGGACTGGGATTGGAAACTTTCATCCAGAGGGTCACACTTTTTATTACTTAGGCCCTGGAAAAGAAAAGGACTCTGTTGCTTTTATAGTCAGGAAGCTGTAGAAAGAACAGTACTTGGTTACAAGCAATCCATGACTGAATAATATCCATTAGACTTTGTGGACAATCCTTTAATATGAAGATAAACCAGATTTATGCTCCAACCACTGATGGCAAAGAAGAGATGTTTGATTGTTTCAAGATGAAGTTCAATTTGAAATTGACAAAACATGCAAACAGGATGTGCTACCTGTGACAGGAGACTGGTATGCCAAAGCTGGAAACATTCAAGAGGAAAACAAAGTTAGATTGTGCAGCTTAGGAAATTGAAATGAAACACAGGAATGACTCATCAGTTTCTGCCAATTCAATGAGTTCTTCAATGATGGCTGTTCAAACAACCAGAATGACAGCTGTGTCTATGAACATCACCAGGTGGACTACATAGAAATCAAATTAACTACACTATTGCTAAAAGGAAATTTAGGACTGCAATTACAGAATCAAAGACATGGCCAGATGCTGACTGTGAAACAGGTCATGAACTGTTCATGTGTAGGTTTCAAGTTAAACTAAAGAAGAAAAGAAAGCCATCCAGTTTCCACAATATAATCTTGAACATATATCGATTTTCAAGAAGAATATAAGGAAATGCTGTTTTAGTTATCTACTTCCTTCCTTCCTTCCCCTGAACCCCATTGAGAGAACCAGAAAACTATAGAGTAAAATCTTAAGATGTTAAGGATCAATATAAAAAGAATCAGCCAAAAATGAAAAAAAAAAACCCAGAAGAAAACAAAGCATAGAAATTGCCAGTTCATAAATATTACAGACAGGTAAGGCTCTGAAACTATAGGGGAAAATGCTGTTATCTGTACAGTATACTGTAGTACTGTATGGATTCACAAGAGTACATATTCATCTGGAAAGTAGGACTATTTAGCTCTAGACATGGCTGTTCAGTTTTTAGCTAGGATATATAATAGGGTTATTTTGTATACACCAATTTTGTTGGAGAGTTTACTGAATCGCTTGCGATGAACAAAACTAAATAGTGATTTTAATTTCCTAGAAAGCCTAGGGGCACTCTGGGAATACAGCAATAGAAAGCTTTATCTGCACAATGAATTTGAAATGTTATATAAGACTTTTTAATAGGGAAGAGGGACAGTTCAGAAGTCCAACCTCTGCTTGTTTAGGAGATAACAGAGTCCAACCTCTGCTTGTTTCAGATTGTAGGAACACCTTTAGGAGTGGGCTTTTTCCATCCAATGAAACATGAACACTAACCTCAGAATCTATACAAAACCTACAAGGGTGCAAGAGCCATGGAAGGATATATGCTCAGCATTACAAGACAAGATAGAAAGACCTGCTCATGGATTAGAGAACAGACAAAAGTATACAATATCATCAAGAGAGTAAAAGAATTAAAATGGAAATGAGCGGGTCACATAGCAAAAACACCTGATGGCAAGTGTATCAAGGCAGTCATAGACAGTGGTGGTATTCAGCCTGGATGCACTGGTTCCAGTGAACCGGTAGTGGCGATGAGATTTGGCTCCGCCCACCTACTTCTGCCCTATTCTCTCCTATATCCCTTTTTTTTTCTTTGTAGCTCAGCTGAATTGTGCAGAACAATTGTTTTCTGTGCCTCTGCAGCCTTCCTACTCACCTGGGTAAGTTCAATATTTGCAGTTTAGAAGCCACGGGGCGGCGCGAATGGCATACACAAAGCTCTTGCACACCAAACCAGTAGTAAAACCATTTGCAACCTACCACTGGTCATAGAACAGATCCCACTTGATAAAAAAAAACCTAAAAGAAGATGGCTCCATGACATCAGCAAGTAGTGAGGTCCCAATTGGCAAAAGAAAGCTCAGGACTGTATTGGTTGGAAACATGTGGAAGAGGCCTTTGTCCTGCAGTGGATAGACAATGGCTAAAATGATAATGATAATGATGAAGATGATATCTTGTTAAAAAAAGCAGAAAAGTACATTTTTAAAATTACAGTTTGAAAGCCATGTTTTCAGAAATGGAAAAAACAGTGATGTGTTAATTGTACAGCAGTGTTTACATTCTATCATTTGATCATCATCCTGATGAACTGATCCATGGTCCACCGAATTAAGCCAATCACTTGGTTTTTGTATAACTACACAGGTGAGGCTTCTACAAATCAGCCAACTACATTTTTGCCCAGTGTTGTGTGCAAATCCAGCCTGCAATTAATTTCAGCATCAATCATTCTAACCCATACAGGAGCTTCGCAGTTCATTTGTCAGAAAATAAGTCTGGCAGTTTTTCCTCCCACACTTTGTTTCTTGCTTTAAAGAACAAACTGTCCCTTTCTCCCGCCTGGCAATCTTGCTTGTTTCTCTTTGGATTATAAAACGCTCAGATGAAAATGTTCAGCAAAGGCCCTAAAAGTCCTCCGGCTTCTCTAATTTCTTGTGATACAACTGTATCTTTGTGAAATGTATTTATTTATATTAAACATAAAATGGCAAACTGTTTACCAAGGAAAGATTGAAGTCAAAAAGCCACAGAGCAGTAATTTATCATGAGGCTTTGGTTCAGTGGCCCAGAACATAATATCAAAGAAGACAGCTAAAAGTCTGGTTTTGTAGAGTTGGCTACAGTACCTAAGAATGTGACAAAGCTGAAGTAGAGGACATAAAAATGGCGAAGGAGTTTTCTCATCTTCTCAGAATTTGCATTATCCTCTTTATGAACCAAAGGGAACAAAGTGTATCTTGACCTCCTTAAAATATAATCTCATGATTCATTATTATCATCAGCTGCACGCTGAGTACTGAACTGAAATTCAACAAACATAAAGGCAAGGAATAATTTAAAAATAAGCACCTTTCAGGCCATTGGTCTTGATGAAAGCAATTGACCTATAGACTTAATTCACCACTGAAATAAGTTTGCTTGCTTTGGGCTGGGCTGAGTGGTACTCTTTATTTGCTTCTCTTTTGAATTTAAAGGCTTTTTTCATGCTCCACCAAACTTGGTCTAAACCAACACACCATAATAAAATAACACACAAAACACACACACACTCAGCTCATCACCATAAAAAGAAATAAATTCAGTATCCATCTGTGAACAGGGACTATAGCAAAGAACAGAAACGTCTAGCAAAAATGTATTTTTATCCAACCAATATTTTTTTTATATCCTTGGAGGGAAGAATATTAACAACAATGACAAAAACTCAATCGAACCAAAAGGATCTTCAGTCACTCAATAAACTAATCTCCTTTAGAAAGATATGCTGGAAAGACAGGGTAAAAAAACCCCATCCTTTATGTGGAAAAAAGTGCATCTTGGCAAGATGGCTTAAATCAAAGAATGCTAAGACATTGGATGAAGAAAGACAAGTTCATGTAAATATCGGAAAATTATTTAAATTAAAGAGCAAACTGTTTGAGGCCTGAGGCCCACATTTAAGGTGGCACAGTAATGATAGCCTTCCTTCCTTCCTGCCTTCCTTCCTTCCTTCCTTCCTCCTTACAGATAGTCTTCAAATTATATGCATTCATTTAGTGACCGTTTGAAGTTATAGTTGAGTTATCGAAAAAAGTGACTTACAACTGTTCTTTGCACTTACGACTGTCATAGAATCCTCACATACATGTGATAAGAATTTGGACACTTAGCAACCGGCATGTATTTATGATGGTTGCAGCAATTTTGAAGTCATGTAGTCACCATTTGTGACTTTCCCAGACAGCTTCCAACAAGCAAAGTCAATGAGAGAAGCCAGATTTGCTTAGCAACTGTATGACTCACTTAATAACTGCTGTGATTCACTTAACAACTGTGGCAAGAAAGGTTATATAATTGGGTGTGGTTCACTCCCTAGCTTAGCAGTGGAAAGTCTGCTTCCAATTGTGGCTGTAAATTGAGGACTATCTATACTTTGGGATACGTTATAATGTTTTTTTAAGGATTTTTCGCCTAATCTGTGTCTGATTTTTGACAGTCATATTGGCAGCACAATCAATGGTGGCTTAGCGTGGATGAAAGATAATTGGAGAGGAGAAAGAAATAAGGGGGTCATTTTGAAATCCTGTTAAGGCCTGTCCAATGAGATAAGGATACAAAATAATATTTTAAATTACAAGCTGGAAAGTTACAGTTAACTTGTAGGCAGCTTTTCATATCTATAAAGTGGAAATCCTAGCTTCATTGACCTGAGAATAAACCCTTTGGAGCTTAAAGGAATTTAATTTTGAGCAGACATGTGTACAAGAATGTAGCCTTGGATGAAATGCCTTAGCAACTTGAAAAAATCTTTCTTCATGGGGACTTTGAGAGAAGAAAATATAAGGATTATTGTATCAATACGAAAGAAATCAAATAATGTAATATGTTCAAAAAGAAATCTTAAGCTTATTTGATTTCCAAAATTATATGCTGAAAAGTTGTAAAATCTTTTATCTCCATTTATCTGTCTCAATTGTTAAGCCACCATTCTTTAAATTATCAGACCGCAGTTTTAGAGATATGAATTATACAAAAACTCTGTTTCTTAAATAGTAAAGAACTTTTTCCGTCTGACTTTCCTCATTAAAATGTGTGTACAGCAATGACAACTGGAATCTTCTTATTCTACCAAAAGATCATTTATTGGGTTTTGAAAAATGCTAGTGACAATCTGCAACTGTATGGTTTCCAATTTTCTGACCTCTTCTGTGTATATTACGGTATTAATTTGTATTATTTATGCAATTTCTGATTTCACAGTTTCTTCTCAATCAGACATTTCCTTTTATCTGGATTTTTTTTTTTAAAAAATGCTAAACTATAAGCTATAAACTATAACTTAAAAAATGCTAAACTATAAACCATTTTTTCTAAACCACGCATTATGATTACTAAAAGTAGTAGTCTTTTTCATTATAGTCAGAGACCAGCAGTACAAATAAAAAGCATTAAAAATGAAATAAAATAAAATAAGACGATAATAATTTAAAGTAATTATTATTAATTACTTTCATAATCTCTTACAATTGTCACCATAGAAGATAAAAAGTAATGTCTTACTGTAGTTCACCTTAATTTATAATGACTTATATCAGGGGTGTCAAACTCAAGGGTGCTTAGATCTGGCCTGAGGGGGCCACTCTGGAAACAATGAAGGATCAGCTCACAGTGCCTCTGCCAGCAAAAGCAGAGGTTGGGCGGGCCGCATGTGACCCTTCCAAGCTCTGTTTTCACTGGCAGAGTCGCCACAGGCATCTACTCAGGTCACCACAGGCACCTCTGACGTGAGTGACATTGAACTGGCCATGCCCAGCCTGGCCCACCAAGGTCAAACACAACCCTTGACCACACAACCACATGGCCCTCAATGAAACCAAGTTTGATTCCCCTGACTTATATGGACACTTCCATCTCACTGACTTGACATGATCTAGAAATAGTTTGCAATAGTTTTCTGTGATTTTCATCAATTTCCACTCCCAGTCTAACCTATACTCTTAACCTGCTTTGGTGACTACAATCCATGACCTAGTCAATACCAGTGATAATCAGCCAAGATCATATAGGTACTATCACTGAAATCGAAAAGGGCCCCAACCAGAAAGAGAAAATGATGTTGTTTTACTTCCCCTTTCTTCAGTACTGAAATCTTAAACCATTCTCTCCACTTCAAAATATTATTCCTCTGGGTTATATCAGGACTTAGTTATATTTTAAATTTGCTTGCCTGCAATGTGTGGGACTTAAGCTAGCGCTAGTCCTGGATTCACCGATTGCACTAAGACATGGTGTGCTTGTAAACATGGTTTGTAGAATAAACAAATCACTTTATGGTTTAGCAATGCATATAAAGACAACATATCATGATTAGTTTATCATTATTAGCTGAGATTTAGTACATTGGTTTAGGTGACACTTTACTTGACAGAAAGTGGGCGACAACTATGCAAAAATAAATGTAAAGCATTTCTAATATATTCATAACTGTATTTTAGTTTATAGGTATGGAGTGTTGGTAATGTGATATAATTTCTGTGAGAAATTAGAAGTCAGAGTTCATTATCCATGCCCTAGGAATAAATAGAAGCTGCCACTTGTTTTATTTCTAGGCTGGAGGATTTTACCAAGTAGTGGTAACCTTTGGAAACTGAAGCATTCCTGGCATTAAGAAAAGTTTGGCAGGGGAATCAAAGATAAAGTCAAATGTCACAAAATGTATCATCAAAAGATCTTGTATATTCCCCCAGGAAATCAGAACATCTGCTTACCATCTTAATGAGAGTCTTGCATGTGTCCTTCAACCAGTATAGGACAGTGTCATCTGCTCCCAAGCAGCATATTTGAAATTTTATTGGTGTCATTATGAGTTGCTATTTACAATCTAAAATAAGACAAATAATGTAAAGGAGAAAACCTATAATTTTAAAAGCAACACCACACCACATCTTCACTTCTTTAGGAAAAGAAAGTACTTTTCTTTTTCACTTCTGTGTGAAAATGCAGGATTGCACCATTTGTGCCCTTAAGCAAATTGTGATAGGGAGCACAGTAATCAGTGATAATTGTGTAACTTGAAGAAATTTCTCTTCTCTTTTCTCTTCTTTCAAACTTCGTAGAATTGAAAAGAAATTACAGGCTCAATTAAAGGTACAGATATAGTGAAAGATACATTTAGTAGAAAGGCCTTTTTTGTTGTACAATAATATTGACGCAATGTCTGTTAAGATGTTATTATTTACTTTGAAAAGTTATAATTGTTTTTCTATGTTTTTCTATGGAAAAATCATCAAAGTATATTGCAAATTGTATGGAAATTGTAAATAATGAAGTATATTGTGGATAGCCTCAGAAAATGCCTAGCAAAGGGAGATTTGCCTAATACAAGATGTCTGACATGTTTATTGTATCCAACCACTCTGGGGCCAGAAGGAAGACTATAGAATTTACTCCTCAGCAAACCATCTGCTGTCCATTTTCTCACGATCTACTTTTCTCTTTCTTTCTCTCTCAGCAACCGCTTGCTATTTTTCTTTTTCTAAGAATATGCATGAAATATCATCGTATTGTGAATAATAATGTTTTATAGATCAGCTCCAATTGGTTTTTTTTAAAAAAAATGAAATTAATTTAAAAATAAAGAAACTACTTACTGTTAAGCAGGAGATGAAGCCTGGGAGGGGGTTATCAATGGGAAGCTGGCATGAATAATGACAGCACTGTAAGAGTAAGTGAAAAGAAAGAGAAGGAAGAATTTGTAGTGGCGATCCTGGCAATGGTACTTTAAGCAGGTGCAAAGCACAGCGGTGGCAGGAACATCACAGGAGGCCCTTTTCTGGAGTATTGTCAAACTTTGCAATGTTCTCATGGATATCAATATCATCATCACCACACAAGGATAATGTTCATATACAGATTGAAGACTATTCTCGAAAGTACCTGAAGGCAGGAAAAGAAATAATGGATAGGAACTTATCAAAAAGAGATCCAATCTAGAACTAAGATGAATGTTTGTGACAGTAAGAACAATTGGTGGGACAGCTTGCCTCCAGAAGTTGTCGGTGCTCCATCACTGGAGGTTTTAAAGTCAAGATTGGACAGCCATTTGTTTGGAATGGTATAGGGCCATGATGGCGAACCTATTGCAGGCGTGCCCAAGTTGTTACACAGAGTCATCTCTGCCGGCACACCAGCAGTCACCCCAACTCATGGACTGCGCATGCGAGCACGACTTCTGTGTGACTGCGTATGTGTGTGACTCCTGTGCAAAATGAGCATGTGTGTGAGAGATCATGTGTGAGTTGTATGTGATTGCGCATGTGCAAAAAATGCCATGCACAAGTCACACTCAACTGTGGATGCGCAAAAACTGCCACATATGAGTCACACATGACTGTGCATGCATGACACTCCCATATGACTGTGCATGCGTGCACGACTATGCATGTGCAAAAGGTGCAGGTGTGCATGTTATTGCACACGTGCTCACATTTGGCATTCGGTGCTGAAAAGATTTGCTACCACTGGTATAGGGTCTTCTGTTAGAGCAGAAGGTTAGGCTAGAAGACCTCCAAAGTCCCTTCCCAATTTATTATTCTGTTGTTAGAATGATAATGACATAAATTATGGACATTGGGGAGACACTTCTTCAAGCAGCAAACATGCTTTTGTAAAGGACTAGTTTCATCAATTCCTATTAGACTTGGGCAATAATGGCCTTTCAAAGTTCTCTAATCAATTTTTCAAGGAGAAGACTTTCACTAAGCAAAGATGGTAGTACACGACTGTGTGTGAAGATCCCTCATGGCTTCTTCATTAGAGGTTTAACCGAAGCCTCAGATACCCAAAATAATGCTGCCCATTGAAGAGATGACTAGACAACGAGAGACAGGACATTTACACACCTATAAATAACAGAGACGTCTTACATAAAAAAATTACAGCTGTGCATTGCACCCATGAGAATTTATCTGAAATTTTCTTCTTCTTTGAAAGGAATCTCAAGTACACAAGCTCTTCCATCAAATTGAATGAAAACTAAAAGCCGAGCTCTGAGCAGGTTATAAACCAAGATAGCTGTCAGCACCTTTGACTAAAAGATTTCTGATTGTTCCCCCTGCCCCTCTGTAACTAACCATCACAATATATTACAACTTGAGGCCTTCAAGCATAGTTTTCCCTACCATTTCCATGACAGCAAAAAATGTATTGATTTTCAGTGTCAGGCTCCCCCACGCCACATTAATCATTTCTTCCACATTCAGGAGTATGGCTGGGAGATCATTGTATTAACTCTGTACACAAGGGCATGCAACATGGAAATGTGTGTTGAGGCAGAATGGAAACCAAAAGGGTGAGGAGCAAAATCAGAGCAGCTATAGAGAAACAGTGCTAACCTTCATCTGTTATTTTGGGAATCTAATTATTCCACTATTCGGGATTATTCACATAGCTACAGCTGCTTTGAACTGGGCTAAATTTGCCAGCATATTTAACTGGCTGTGGAAATCTGGTTCTTCTCGGTGGGAGGTGGGTCAAAGCATTGAGATGGAAGTTATGGATGTTGCCTCCACTTCTTTTTTCATCTCTTCTTTGTGTGTCCCTGTTTATACCTGTATTGAATCTATGAGAAATTGGGTATCGTTAGTGGAAAGTGCCAAAAACATTAAGGAGATTTGTAGCAATTCATTAATTGTTAAAGCCTCTCTTCATCACAAACAGATAGCGTGCAATAAATATTGAACCCTGTCAGAATAAGGATGATGAATTAAAACAATGCAGAACAGAACATTAGAAAAACAATCATGCCCTGGTATGGTTAAAAGGAATTTCCTAGATTCCAAGCTGTAGGATTTATGAGGCTTGCCTGCTGGACAGTACCAAAATCTTGATTTTTTTTTAGATAAGTGAGATCGTAATTTTCTGCATTTTTGTGCTACTTCAAGGTTATTGCCTGAAATGCCTGGATTACTGTAGTGTGGGTTGCTTGGTGCTTTCTAAGCTTGGTTGTTTCCTTGCAGACTTTTCATTACCTGACCTGATATTATTATCAGGACTATAGAATGTGCGGTTTTCTCTCTATTTTTATACAATAACTTGGCCTGCTAGAGTACTACAACTCCTGTATAATAGAAAGCATCTTGATGGGCAACATCACCACGTGGTTCAGGAACAGCACCATGCAGGACAGGCAAGCTGTACAGAGGGTAGGCATTGCAGAGCACATCATCCATACCAAGCTCCCTTAACTGCAGTCCATCTACAACAGACGATGCCAAACTACAGCCAGGAAAATAATAAAGGACCTCAGCCACCCCAACAACAGACTGTTCACTATGATGCGGTCAGGAAAGTGCCTCCGCTCCCTGAAAGCCAACACAGAGAGACTGAGGAGGAGCTACAGTACTTCCCACAGGCAATACGGACCTTAAACCAAACCACAACTAACCCAGGACTATAAAATATTCCTATAATCTACCTCTCTCAACCATTCCCTAATTTATTCTCCCTCCCTGTCTACACTATCCACTTGCCCTACTACCTATGGTCAAGAGTGGTCACATACACATTTCACTGCATTTCGTACTATGTATGTCTGTGCATGTGATGAATACAATTTGATTTGATTTGAAGTGTGGCTTTCTTCTTAGTAGTTACTTAATCAGGGTGTGGTTTTTCTACTTGAATGTTTGTTTCAGATGCAGAGGGCTCCTATGGGTGGGCTTTAACCAAGCAGTAGACCAATCCAAAGCCCAATGTAGGTGAGACCATTGATTCTTTCTCCTTGTCTCTTTCCTTGCCTCCCTTTTCTGAAATTTCTAGTTGTCTTTCTGTCATCTCACCTTTCACACTATTTTTCTCTTTGACACTGTTTCTTCTATTTCTGCTCCACCTTTTCCATGTTGTAGGTCAGGACAGACTGTGGTGGTTGGAATTCTATCTGATTGTTTGAAGGTGCTTTTGAAGTTGAGAACTTCAAAGATGAAAGGCATTTTGCTCTAGGGTGGACGATTATTCATTTCTAACATCAAAGTTTGGTAATGGGCGATGGGCGGAAAGCAAGCATCACACTTTTTCTATTTTCTTCATCACCGACAACCTTGCATATCTATTTGTGCTGAATACCCTGAGTTCACCATATATATATGCCTTTATTTGAGTCAAGAAGCAATCATTGCCCCTTGTAGTCAAGGCTCATTAAGTGGACATATTTTTTCTTATAGAGCCCATGTTTTTGGGAAAATAATACCTTATTTATTTCCCTTAATACTTCTTCAAATGATGTTGCAATTGTATTGTGGTTAGTTTTTTCTTAGGATTCAAAAGTATGCCTTTTAATTAAAAGGGAATAGGAAGAATTATCATTATATCCAGCAGTTAAATAATTTCAAAAATTGTTACCTTCCCAGTTGGCAGTTGACAGGAGTAATTAACCAGTGTTAAAGTTTACTTACATGGTAGGCAGGGATATGTCTTAATTTAAAAAGACATTTTCTAGTCCATTAACTACCAATCAATAAAAGTTATTTAGCAATTTCTAGCAATTTCTCAATACTAAGCCAACTGCAAAAAACCAGACATCAGCTATTATAAGAAAAGGTTGAAAGCATGTTAGGATTGGCCTGGAGAAAAGATTAAGATGTGATGGTCCATCTTCAAGTATTTGAAGAGTTGGTATAAAAATGGAGAACAAAAATAAATTATTTCCTGTTGCTTCAGTCAGAACAAAAATAACCAGTCATTTTATAAGGGCAAAGAACTTCCTCATAGTATGAATTGTGTGAGAGCAGGATAGACAGCATTAGAAGGAACTTTTGAGGTCCCTTCTGCATACTTGTTTCTATGAACTCTATTTTTAAACATTTTTTGAAGCAAGTCTAGGCTGAATCTTTAGCAATGTTCAGTTGTCAAAGATACACGATTTCTCCAAAGCATTGAAAAGTTTAGTCCCATCAATGATCTCAATGGCTTTTCTTCAACACAAGGAAAACAACAGTAGCTAAAAAACCCCAACAATTTTTGTTTTAAAATCCTCATACATTTTTCTTGACATTTTGTCAGAAATGGCCTCCTTCTTGAGTGGAGGCAGAGACCTTATCTTGATAAAGTATTGTTTGTTTGTTTGTTTGAGTTCAGTGCTAAAATACAGCTCTGAAAGAAGCCCCGGATCAGATGTATTCTATGATTGAAAATTTCAAAGTGGAAAAAACATCACTCTCACCAAAGACAAATTGGTTTTTGAATGAATTTGGACTTTTCTTTTTCTGAGTAAATAATATATTGGCCTAGATGAACCAAACAAAAAGAATTCCCTCCCTCCTTAAATGTGTATCTTGCTTCCATTTTTTAAAGCTATCAATCAAAAAGAGGA
>JAEANM010017004.1:0-13092 GCA_017656035.1 Myanophis thanlyinensis
TCACAGAAACTGCCTCTCCCCTTATTACATTGTAACTTTGGTGAAGTTTAATTCTGTGCTTGGTAATGTTTAATCCTATGGCCACACCCACAGAACCAGTAATAAAAAAAATGAATTTCATCACTGTGATGGACACAAAAAGTCATTCTATTGTATCTAAATCATGCTGCTTTGGAAGAATATATGAAGAAATGTATAAGGATCAAAGACTCTGTTGGGCCAAGGGGCATTGACTTTACAGTGCTATGCTTCAAACTCAATAAGGTAAATTCAAATTGATGTGGGAGCCAGAGATGTGCCATTCCCCTATCTAACATATGCAACATCTACACTGCTGCTGCTGAGGCACAAGTCTTGCTTGTGGTCTGATTCATGTCCTGTATTAAAGTCAGAGTTCTGTGCATCTGCTAATGGCATTCTCCAACTTGCTATAATTTCTATTCAATGTCCAGAGAAGCTGGATATATCTTTGTTAATAGCACTAGCAATAGTATTTAGACTTATATACCGCTTCACAGTGTTTTGCAGTCCTCTCTAATCTTGCCCTAACAATCTGGGCTCTCATTTTACCAACCTCGGAAGGAGGGAAGGCTGAATCAACCTTGAGTCGGTGAGACTCAAACTGCCAAACTGGAAGCAGCTGGCAGTCAGCAGAAGTAGCCTGCAGTACTGCATTCTAACCACTGCACTTCCGTGGCTTAATGACTTTAGTGTGCCATTGCCTATTAAATTAGCATGTTAGTTAATTTACACATACTAAATTTCAGTCAACAATGTGTTGTATTTATTCATCTGAGAGAGACCATAAACTCTCTGACATTCTGACAGTTTTACATAACATTTCACATTCTCATCCCACACATTTGTTTTGCTGAATTGCATTTTGAATGAATGGAGAATAATATATTCTTCACATATCACCAGGCCTTTGCCAGGACTTCAGACACTGAAAAGTTTTAATATTTCTGAGATAATCTGGTCTTCCAAGAAAAAAAAATGTCACAGAGAGTGGTAGCTGGAAAACTCAAGTCATGTCCTAGTTTCTGATCAGTATCAGTTTCAGGAGGGTGGTGGAAGAGGTGGTGGAAGGATGGAAAACAAGGAATACTTTTTTCTAATTTCTAAATTCCCCATGTAAACCAAATGACCAGGTTCAACTTGGTTTTGTAACATTACAAAGCTATCTTATGATATACTTCTACCCATGCCAAATATGTTGTGTGAAGTACCCTGAGTCAGAAGACGGCTACAAAATTTTTAGATTGCATTGCAGACTTTCATTCTTCAAATGTATTCAAAGCAAATACAACTGGAAAGTAGGCTTAAAGCCAGGGTGGAATTTAAAAATGATGCATGTCATCAAATGTGGAGCCTAATATGATACATTTCTGTTTTTGATTGAGGTAATCTATTCCTATTGGAATTAAGAATATACCTATTTCTTAGTTGGGTGTCTGAACATAAAATGGAAAACCATCAGGCTGAAGAAACTTTTGAGACAAAAGAAGTAGAAGGCTATTTTTGTATTGTTGTTAAGACCAGTCACCAGGAGTTGAGCCAAACAAATTTTTACTTATATTTACTGTATATGTATATCGATATCCTTGTTTAATTCCAATAACTGATGCTAATTGGGTCTGAGTTCTTTTATGCTGAGATTAAATTTATTTTATTGAAACTATGTTCTCAGCTGGAAATTACTGCAAGCATATGTCTACAGACTAGTTTAGTGGAATACCTATTAAAATGAATATATTAAGGGTCTGTGGTGGCAGGGAGAGAAGAAATACATTTGCCATACATGCAAGATAAATTTAAATATGGAGAAGGTCCAACTATAATAAACTAGTTTGTGGCTGAAAGGTTAGGGAGCAAAGATATTTGGGAACAAAATGGCTTTACTTTCACAGTTGCATATCATAAAATAGCATACGGAATGTGGATTATTATTAGACCAAAATGATACATGAATTCAGCAGCTGACCAAATGTAACTATTGTGAATCATAAAAGGAAATAATTGCAACGAGCAAATTTCCATTTGGACATTGTACATTTCTTAATCTTTGCCCATGGGACATTAACATTTAAAAGGACTGATCAAGTCTCATATGTGCTATCTCCTACCTGGGAAAATAGGAGAAAAAGATGAACTGTAAATTAATGCTCTGAATAACACATTTGGTGTAATTTCACACTGAAATAATTACATTTATAGTGGTCTGTAATCTGATTCTCCCCTTCCCAGGAGATTTTTAATAGTCAGGTTAACAAATACCTCCATCCCAAATAAACTTAACAGGGTCCCTAAGCACCTTAACCTGGGACAGCAACTAGGTCTTTTAGGCTTATTTTGGGACACTATTAGGAGGAACTTCATTCCATTGTGCAGGTGTCACAATGGAGAAGACATGTTTCCTGGACTCCAATAGATGACATTGTCTAATAGAAATGACACAGAACATGCCATCTTGTACCAGCCAGCAAACACTGTTGGAGATAACTAGGTCTTATGCCACATAGAACTTTTTAATTGCTAACCAGCACCTCAAGTCCTACTTGAAAATGCACTGGTAACCACTGTATCTCCCAAAACTGTGGAGTACACATGACCATGACTGCCCATGCTGATGTATCTGGGTCAGAGGTGAAATTCAGCAGGTTCTAGCAGGTTCGCTAGAACCGGTAGTAAATTTTCTAAGCAGTTCTGAGAACCGGTTGTTAGAAGAAATCTCCTTTGTTTTTTCCACTTTACAGGGTTAATCCTGTAAAGAAGGCAAGAAACATTCTGGTGTTGTTTCTAGCCTAATCTTTATTGCCCTGCCTACAGAAACTGACCAGTCACATGACCCACACCCCAGACATGCCCACCAGGCTATGCCCACCGAACCGGTAGTAAAAAGAATTGAATTCCACCACTGACCTGGATCTATTTAAGCTTACAAATAGTGTTTAAAGGCAGCCCTATGAAGGGTGCATTGTAATGGTCAAGATATGAAATGAAAAATGACTGTCTAAAGCAGGGGTGTCAAACTCAAGGCCCAGGGGCCAGATGTGGCATGTGGGTGCTTAGATCTGGCCTGCGGAAACAGCAAAGGATCAGCCTATGGTGCTTCTGCCAGCAAAAATGGAACTTGGCCTAAGCTCCGTTTTAGCTGACAGAAGGTTGCAGGAAGCCATCGCAGCTGAAAATGGAGCTTGGGAGCCCATTTTCACTGACAGAGCATTTAGGCCACCACAGATGCCCCCGACATGAGTGATGTCGAACTGGTCACATCCACCCTGCCCCCCCCAAGGTCAAACACAACCCTGATGTGGTATTGAGTTTGATACTCCTGGTCTAAAGGATTTCCAAATCCAGGAAAGGGTGAAACTGGCATACCTGTTGGAATTCTGCAAAGGCTTCCCTGGCCAAAGTTTTCCTTGCTCTTGAAGCAATATCTTCTAGGAAAGCTCCCACATTGTGTATTGCTCTTGAATGAGGAAGTGCAACCCCATCCACAGTTAAAGATAGAATAGTCTCTGATCCAATTGGCTGACTTGGCTAATCTAGGGTTGATAGATATAATTACACACCATCAGCACATTGATGGTACTGAAACCCAAACCTGTGGTTGACTTTACACAGCGGTTTCATATAGATACTATTTATGATATCTTCACTAACAAGCAGGAGCCAAGTCCAAGAAACAGGTGGCCAAACTAATAATGTTGAGAAGTGGTCCTCAACCTGTGGTCCACAGACCCCTGGGGTGCTGCAATATTGTCACACAGGTCTACAAAGGCTTGAAAAAAATGTTATGATTTAAATATTAGGTCTGGGGGGTCTGTGGCTATGGTATGTGGCAGTGGTGGCAAACCTTTTCAGCACTGAGTGCTGAATGAATGTCATGTGCAACACTCACACATGCGCAGTTGCGCGTGACACCTCGAGGCTGAGCTGGAGGTTTGGGGAGGGTGGTGGGATGGTGCAGTTACAGGGCATGTATATTGGGACACACTGACTTCTGAGATGCATGGGCTGCTGCTGTGAGAGGCCATGCTGGAAGTTAGGCCTGTCACTAAAGGGCCGGATGCCTTCCTGCATGACCGGGTAGCATGGTGGAGGGAGCTGTGGGCAGTGGAGGGGGCGGGACAGCTGGGAGGGAGAGGGACAGCTCTCCATTCCATTCCAGCTGGCCTGTCCTTTCTTGGCAGAGCTGCAGTTGGTGCCCAGAAGCTAAATGGTTCCCTAGCGGCCCTTCCCCATGCCACCTCTGGCTGCCCTCCCAGCATGCCTCCTGCCCTCCCAGCTTCTCCTGTGGCTTTGGGGATGATCTCCTCCCACACTGCTTGTTCCTGGTGGCTGGCAGGGCGATCTTCTCATGGAGCAGCAGCATGTGAGCCCAGGCATGTGGGTGAGGAAGGTGGGAATTGGAACTGAGCACCCTTCCATTTTTGTGCAGGCATTGGAAGCTCAGGCACAAATTTGATACAAGTGTATGCAATCATTCGTTTTCTTCTTTTCTCATTTTTCAGATGGAGACTATTTTATTCTATTTTTTTGTATTCCTTCTTAAACTTGGGGAAGAAAGAAAATCAGCATACAATGAATTTTCATGACATTTCCTCCTATGCCCATATTTGGTTGTCATGCAGCATGGATTTCTTGCAAATAATTTTTGTGAATACCTTTCCATAAAAATATATCTTTGCATTTGTTTGACACCCCTGCTTTAGACAGTCATTTCACTAGTTTTGATAGGGGAATGTATTCTTCAGGTCCTTGGCCTTAAGTGTTGATATCTAATGGGATCAAAGAAGGTGCCTTCTTGATAGCTTCTCCTATCCTTTGATCCCGTATATCCCTAGCTTTTGAAAAGATGTAAAGATCTGATTTTTCCCACAAGCATTAGGGTAATGTGAAGCTATAGCCCAGAAAGTGTTTTTGTGCATGTGAGGCTCCTGAGGGTGCCAGGAGTTTTCTAGATTGATGTTTACATTTTTATAATATAATGATACACTTTTTGTATAAAAGGTTATAAATATATAAAAGGTTACCTTTATATTGTATAAAAAGGTATACTTTTTATAATACAAGGGTATAAGAGTACCACAGGATAACTCTGGGAGACTTACAGTCATAAAAACATATTTATACATGTACATATACCTCCAATAAATTAATATTTTTTTTAGTTATTAGTTGTATATGTAGTTTCTGGAAGCTGAGATTTTAGCACAGAAGTGAGTTATGGTTTGCATGTAGGTCTTAGAAACAACGAATTGGGTGGGTATTGGACAGTGGTGGAATTCAATTTTTTTTACTACTGGTTCTGTGGGCATGGCTTGGTGGGCGTGGATGAGGGGGTCATGTGACTGGGTGGGCAGTTTCTGTAAGCAGGGCAATAAAGATTAGGCTAGAAACAACACCAGAATGTTTTTTCCTGCCTTCCTTATAGGATTAACCCTGTAAAGTGGGAAAAAACAAAAGAACATTTCTTCTAACAACCGGTTCTCCAAACTGCTTAGAAAATTTACTACCAGTTCTGGTGAACCTGCTAGAACTGGTTGAATTTCACCTCTGGTATTGGGTACTGGTGGGTATTGGTGAACATATATACACTTGAGAAAGGAACACAGTTTTGACTTTTGTTTGATTCTCTATTATAACAGGATTACTATTAAAACGTCATACCTCTCATTTATTAGGAAAGTAGCATTGCTGTGCATCTCTCATTAGTAAATGTGTATAGAAGGTTAATTAGTTGCTACTAATAAGAATCCCAGGTTATTAACATTGTACAGTCCTGCCTGAGGCAGGGAAACCCACTTATAGTACTATAGGTAAATCTATAATTCAAGGTAAGATCTATTAGTGTACAATTTGTAGGAAAAAATACATATAACAAAGTAAAATTCAAATTCATTTTTCCATCTCTGTGACAATAGAAAGATAAATACCTGGAGGCATGTGGTAATTGCTATAAAAAAACATTTCTGTGAAATGCAAAACATATTTAGCAATGTTCTTTCCCTCCCTCCCTCCATTCGTGTTTGCCTTCTGCTATTGCTCTGTACAGCATAGCTGTATGAGAATATCCAGTATATCCAGAATATACTGCTCAGGCATTGTGACATGATTGGAATGAGGCAAATGGTCCAAAGTTATGCCAAGAAACTATTTAGAAACCGTAGGAAACACAAGTAAGATTATTCAAAATCATCATCTGGTCACAGTCACTACAAAGGAGAAGATTTTGAGATTTGAGTTTTCTTCTAATTTGAGATCAAATTAGAAGAAAACAATACTGAGGATAACAAAAAAAGACAGAATTAGACAATTCACAATCAAAAGTGGTTCGGAGAAGAAACTTCCAGACAAACTAATAATATGTCAAATGTACCGCCAAGAAATCCTAAATCAGGCTAATAGCTTTTATCTCTGAGCTTAGGCTAAGGAAACCAATTTGTGCCTTCAGGACAAAGGTATTGCAGGTCATCTTCTTGGCTGTCCTGAGTCCTTACAATAAGACATTGGTCTAAGTCTTGTACCATTTTATCAGCAGCCTCCATAGTCTTATAAATCTCCAGAACATCACAAAAATAACACATTTCTTTGGTTCATCAAAAAACTTATAAGGAGCTTCAAACTGACCAGAAAGTAGTCATTACTCCCTGTTCCTATTCCCTGTAATCATATTGGCTCAAAATCAGTTTTTCATGTAGCCCGGATGTAGTCAAACAGAGTATCAAATAAAAAGTTGTACTATCTACCTACACTTATGTCCACTATCATTCAGATCCGATGACAATGCAGAAAATAAAGGTGTGTATGGAACCAAAACACAATATCCTACTTGAGGTCTTCCATGCATTTAGCTGAATACCTGAATAGAGCTATTATGGTATACCACAGTGAATTTTCGGCCTGAGAATCTGGTTACATAATAATACGTAATTTATTGCAAACTACTGCAAACTGACAGATGGGACAATTTCACTATGAGTAGTACAACAGATGATAACTACAAAAAAGGAGATATTGCTATCATATGCTAGGTTTGGTGAAATTGAGATACTGAAATATGCTTGTCTTCCATCTTGTGGTAGTTTTTTCGAGACCTTAATGTTGTTGTTTTTTCAGTATCTTACAAATTTTCCTTTGTGTCATATGCTTATTTTGCTAATCTCCTTTGTAGGTTCTTTTTGAGGTGCAATAAGCTATACATGTTTTTGCTAAAAAAATTTATAAGGCATAATGTTCTCTTAAGTTCCCTGCTAAGATTACCTAACGATTTTGATTTCCAACGGCATCTATTTAAAAAAAAATTAAAACAGAACAAATCCCAGTATCCCTATAGTTCACATGGAAGGAACCTAACAGCCTCAAAATCTATTGTGGTAAATGACTCCTGAAAGAACACACTTATGATTTCGTTTTACACAATGTATTCTCTTACTTGGAATGTAATACAATATTTTCATTTGGGATTTCCCTGCAATACTGGGCAACAGCCAATTGGTTACAATGTATGCCTCTGCTTCCAGCTACCAAAACCTTTATGTATGTTCTAATTAACTTTTCACATTCTCCTGTTAAATGAGTCTCAGTAACAGCTTCCAATGCAAAGTTTAATTACCATGCAAATGGAAATTTTACCCTGATTAGTCACATGTGCAATGTACAGAATTATTCTTTTTTCAAAATGAATATTGTCATTTTCAGATAAAAGTGTTGAAAACCTCCCCCCCATGAATTTACTTTAAAAAAAATCTAACTGATGGCATGCTGTTTCTAAATAGTCGTCTAGGCAAAAATGTTGATATCTGGCTATAATAATGGCAGGTTTTAAATTAATCCTGAATTTTTTTTAAGTAAACTGACATTCAGGTTTTAGAAAATTCCATATATTTAGAACAGTATTGGGATATGCATTCAACTACCTAACAACTGGATATGTGCACAAGGAATGTATCTTCTGATCCCCAGGATGCAATTTGACAGTCCTCAACTTATTACAATTTGTTTAGTGACAATCAAAGTTACAAGGGCACTGATAAAAGTGACTTATGACTGTTTTTCACACTTACGGCTGTTGCAGCTCCCTATGGTCATGTGATCAAAATTGGGACATTTGGCAACTGGTTCATATTGATGACGGTTCAATGTAACAGGGTCATATGATCATATTTTGTGACCTTCTGACCAATGGGGGGAGCCAGATTCATTTAACACCATTGTTACTAGCATAAAAATTGCAGTGATTCACTTAACAATTGTGACACAAAGTTGAACAAACTTTTATAACCCATTATAAAATCGGGCAAAATTCACTTAAGAACTGTCTCGCTTAGCAACAGAAAATTTGGGCACGATGGTGGTCATAAGTTGAGGACTACCTGTATTGGAAACAGGCAGGCAATAAGCTGCTTCACCCCACTTTGCTTTTTCTTAGCTGATGCCCAGTCCTTTGGATCCACTTTGTTGAGATAGAAAGAACTGAGAGACTATAGAGTCACATTGTGTGTGTATGTGTGTCTCTCTGTGTGTGCCTTTCTCTTTTTCCCTACGTATAACACACAGTCATTGGAAACTGGTGCTGAAAGCATACACAGTTTAGCTTCCAAGATAGAAAAATAGCCATATTTGGGAAAGTCAACTAGATATTCCCATATCTAAACAGGCCAGTTTAAATTGGGCTCAGAACAGAGATTCACAAAGTACAATAGTAATCAGGACTATTATCACTCCCTTCCTATAAGCTTGATCCATCTTTCTCATGCTGCAGTTCTACAAATAGCTACCATGCTTTGTAGCAGCTGGGAATAATGCTACAGAAACATTTTGCTTTAATGGTTCCCATGGAATGCGAACCATTGGAAGGAACCTGACTCACTGTGTTTCTCAGAGCCTAATTTCCTAGGCTAACAACAGACTGGCATGAGTTAGAAAAATCAATCATCCAAGACTGTAATGCCAGGAAATATGATTCCATGAGGTCATTTTGTTTTGTTTGGAGAAGAAAAGCATTTGCTTTTCAATACAAAACTGAAGGACAAACCCAAGGCTGTTGGTCAACAGTAACTGAATTTGCTGACAGACATCTCTACTAACTGGGCACATTCCCATTAGCTATGGGTCTCCAACGAGAATGGATGATTCACAACACAGAACAGGTAATTAAGATTATGAAAAAAACCCTGTTCTAAAACAATTAGGAAAGAATTGTAGTTATTGTTTCATCTTGAAGGCAGCTCATACCGGAAGTGTAAAACACCACTTTTTTTTTTTTGCTGACCCAACTGTGATAAGCAAAGAAAAAAAAAGACATTATTTCATTGAATTCTATATCTTCATTCTTTCACGGGCATAGCCCTGCTTGGATCATCCTTGGATTAGATTTTCTAAAGCTTAAACCATATCAGATCATTTTAAAAAATTACAAATAAACTTCTATCATTTCTGACTTTAACTTTCGAGCCTGAAATAGAACTAGATATCATCTTGGTTCCTGTTGTATGAAAATGTTCTCAAAAGAAGTGGAAAATATAAAATGATTTAGTAAAAATAAGAAACCAGTCACATTCCAGTCAAAACTTATGAGTTTTACGGTAGTAGTTTAGAGTAGTTCATACCAAGACTTCATGAATAAGGAGAGCTGCATTACCTTATGGTAGGCAATGATCCAAAAGAGCTTAGGTGCACCTTTTCAGACAATCAAATTTTATTAAATGTGCTAAGTTTCCGACGTCAGTTTACCCACCCCATGCCTCTGATGAAGGGAGCTGTAGTTCATAAAAACTTATGCCTTTCATATTTAATAAAACGTACTAGTCAGAAAAGGTGCTAATAATCTTCTGAATATGCAGAAGGAGGAAATTTGACCCAAAAAATCCTCTGGGTAGCAATGAGTCTATTCTAATTTTATTCACATTGACCAAGAATTCGGATATCAATCACCATCATATGCAAAATAAAGTCTTCTAAAACAGCTCTAAGAGCAGTAGTTAAATTAACGTTGCAGTTGCTGTGACCTGAGCGAAAGAGAGCTAACCATCAAAAGGTAATGGCAATGAAGAAATTAACCTTGCTGGCTTAATGCCCCATTGTGACTCTCTGCTTCAGGGAGAATACCAGCAGTGGTAGTTGATCATTCATAACATACCATGAACAGCAAATATGTCACATGAGTAGGGAATTTAAAACCTTCCCAACAGATCTTTTCTTCCAAGGATTCCCCAGTAAAAAAGAATAATAACATGATAAACAACTACCAGTCAAGCTGAACCTCTTAAGTCTCCCTGGTCTGTAAAAGTGGGTTATCTTCAGAACTTCTGTCTTCAGACCAACTCTAGAAAAACAGAAGGAAAAAACTTTTTGCCTATAGTGCAATGTTTCTCAACCTTGGCAACTTGAAGATGTTTGGACTTCAACTCCCAGAATTCCCCAGGAAGGGAGTTGAAGTCCAAACATCTTAAAGTCACCAAGGTTGAGAAACACTGTTATAGTGAATCACAAGGAGAAGTTGTGTAGATGAACAAAACTTTCCTGTAGGAGGGGAAATAGTGAAAAATTCCTTTTAAAATGAATGAGTCCAAATGCATAGATATAAAAGTGAGGAAAAGAGACTACAAGGAAAGCAATAGCCAAACACAATTAATACTTTCAATTAATACCAATGATTTACCTAAACCAGTTATTACTGCCTGAGTAAGTTCCTGTGTTTCAGTACATTCTCCTTGCAAAGAAAATAGTTGTAAAGTTGTAAATCATTTGGTGTCTTCCAAGATTAGCAGCTCTTCTTTTCGTCAGTCTTCCTTAACATTAGTTCAGATTTACAGAATATAAGGAGTAATGTAGTGGTGGGATGCAACTGTTTTAACTACTAGTTTGGTGACCACGTGCTTCACTGCCGCGCAGCTTCAAAATGTAGCAATTAAGCTTACCAGAAGCATCTCCAGTGAGTAGGAAGGCTAGGGAGGTTGGAAAACAGATTTGCCGTGTGATTCAGGTGAGCAAGAAAAAAAAGGGGGGGATATAGGACAGGATAGGGCGGGGCTGGGTGAGCAGGGCCAATTGATCATTGCCAGTACTAGTTTGATAGAACTGGTGTGACCAGTCAGCATCCCACCACTGGAGTAATGGAAATCAGCCTTTATAGGAAGATTAACTGTTACTTTTGCAACTATCTTTGATGTCCTGAGTTTATCTAGCAAATCATCCATCTTCTTAATGAACCTTAATGGAATTAAAGCATTCTTATTATCACTCTTTCTGCCTTTCTTCTTTGTGTTATTACTATCTTATCGCGGGGTCTACAGTTTTGCCTTTCGCCCATCTACAGTTTTGCCTTTCGCCCATTACTTCATCCAGTCTGCAGTATTGGTGGGACATGACATCCTAGCTGAATCTTGAGTGGTGTCTTGGGTTTGATGCATAATGATGTGATGTTGAAATGTTGGCCAACTTGACACAGAGTCTGATACTTACCCTGCTCCTTTCTTGGGACTGGTAATGGCAGAGTTATCACTGTTTCTGTTTTGTAATCATTGAAATATATAGAATGAGCTTTGGGGGAAATGAAAGTTGAATCTATGTATTTAATCCCCTCAGTATGAGATCAATTTTTTTCTGTTTTAGAGGCCACTGTGGTGTTGTATCAAATAAAATGTTGTCAAAACCTTTCACTAGGCTTTAGATATCCTATTCTAAAATAATATATTCTTATTTTTAAACATGTTTTTGTAGCTTTGTTGAGCTTGGAAAATAGAAAGATAAAACAGACCTAAAGTTCTACCTCTATATACAACTGGAAATATAAAAAAATGCATTCTATTGAATGGAAAAGACATGTGCTACATTGTTCATACCTCAATGCAGTTTTTCAACTTTGGCAAAACTCCAGCATAAGGAATAACAAAGGGAGAAGAAAATTATACTTCCAGCAGTGCGGCTCTTCAAAATTCATGGCCATGATGCAATACTGAATGAGGGACAGTCAGAAAGGGACAAGAACTGATAAGATAGGACACTTTTCTGTCTGTCTAAGGGACAGAAAAATCATGTTGGCACATTGCAACAAGGAGCCTGAAATATTGCCACATAATGGGAAGAATCCATGATTCTGCCTCTTGTGTGGTTGCAATAGCATTTGCACAAGTACAGGCTAATGAAGTGAACTTTTCAGGCCTGATGTGTCAAAAATTCAGAAAATGCCTAACTTGACTCTGCTGGTGTGTTGCCTCCGCAACCAAAGAGAACCAATTCTCTGTCTCACCACAATCTAGGCTACTTTGAAGAATGTCAACTGGTGGGGCAGCACTGAGGCTAGGCCTGAAGTTGAGGCCTGGACTTCAACTTCAGTCCTGGTATCATCACGGTCACTCAAAAAGCTTACCTTGCACTGTTCACCAAATGTCTATGGAGATTCTCAGTAATCCAGGTCATGGTTGTCCCAAAAGTGCTTTTTCAAGAGGCAACTAGACTTTCTGGTTTTTCTTTGAAGATGTTTTGCTTCCCCATCCAAGAAGCTGCTTCAGCTGAAAAAGCACTTTTGGAAACTGTTCACCAAGGCACACAAGTCTTGGGAAATGTGCAATTACCCCTTTGCAACCCAGTGCTCCCCAAGGATCTGTCATGTACCTTCAGGCAGTATTCTCTTTCTGTTGACTGGCCCTGTGGACTACCTGACACCGCTCTGGGTCACACTTCATTTTTGAAGCAACTTTGAAGAATGCTCTTCCATGGCTTCTGCAGCTTTGGAAAACCCTGTGAAACCACACCCAGTTCTCATATGCTTTTTGAAAGGACTGGAATCTACACAAAAGCACAGCATTTTTATAATTTTTATAATTTTTTATAAAATTTTTATAATTTTTATTATTTTAATAAAAATTTTATAAAGCACATCAACCTTACTCACCTTCAACACAGGTGCACCCCAGGGCTGCATCCTGAGCCCCCTACTGTATTCCCTATACACATATGACTGTCCGGCCACTACCAACTCCACCACCACCATCAAGTTTGCTGGTGACACCATTGTGGTAGGCCTGATCTCTGACAATAATGAGACAGCCTACCTAGAAGAGATCAAGAACTTAGAGAACT
>JAEANM010017005.1:0-13092 GCA_017656035.1 Myanophis thanlyinensis
TGTATATATATATATATATATGTCAGGTAGGATGGGAGATATGGGGAAGAGGGGAAGGGAAAGAAAACAGATACCCTAATCTAGGAAAGAATTGAAAAAAGAAAGATGAAAATATTCAAGAGTGTCACAGCTTTCTTCTTTTGAATTTAATTGAAATAAGAAAAACCAAAACTTTTTTACTGCAAGTCTAGGTAGTACTCTAATATTTGAAACCTTACCTATCATAACCCAGAAAAAAATAACAACAAAAAGGTAAGTATCAATGTACTTAAATAAATCATTTGCTATTTCTAAATGTGTATCTCTGATTTATTCATCATGACATATTTTGAGCCCTTCCTCTGTAGTTAGAGTTAGTGTAGCCTGTGGCCAGCATTGTGCATTGAACTTCAGCAGAAAGCACTTTGCATTTTGAATGATGCTGCCATCAAGCACCAAATGTTTCTGTGACAAACAGGATGGCTAGAAGGTTTTTTCTGGCTATAATGTCCACCATGCTGGCTGTTCCTTGAAAATAAAGATGTCATTCAAATGCAGGCAAGGCTTTGATGCCTGAAGAGCATACCTGAATTATAAGAATGACATCAATCCTGCCTTTTATATCACAATGAAATCTACGTTTAAACATAAAACTGATCAAGGATTTTCAAAACTGTGTGTTTCACCTGTTATAAATCATTACAGAATGAAAAAACAAACCAAGAAATCATTACAGAATGACAAAAACAAACCAATAAAACAACCCTGAATTGTTGTATTAACATCTACAGCATTTGCCCAAAGAAATTGCATTCTTGGTTAGCTAACAGGGCTCTGTATGTCTGGCAGGATATACTGACTATCTCTTTCTGAAAGAGAATTAAAAATAAAAGCTGTGTTATACTATTTGGTTCAAACTTTGACATGAGGACTCTCCATAATATTATAGAAAATTTGCTGTTGGGCATCATTCAGTGTCTCACACTGTGAGATAACACTGCTTTCAGGCTGATGTGCCAAGTGGTGTAGCTGAGGCTTATGTGTGTAGAAGGAACCTCCCAAAGAGGGGTACCAAACCTACATTTATTTCTTCCTGATACAGCCTAAATTGCCTTTTTGTCCTGTTCTCACAAAAATTCTCCCCAGAGAAAAATTTAGGACAGCAATTTTTCAGAATAAAACAAGGAGTTTTTCATTGCTTGGGGCAGTTTATTATCAGAAGAGAAAAATAATTTATATCTCAATATTCTCTGCAGAGTATCCATCCATCCATCCATCCATCTTTTTTTTGTATAAAACTTTATTGGATTTTCCACAACAAACAAACAAATAAACAAATAAACAAACAAACAAAAAGCAAACAAACAATATATCGTGGTTTTTTTTTTGAGAACAGCAAATTCTCCCTTTATATAATAATTTTTCAAACATGTCTTTTTTTATTTATTTCACCAGACCTTAAATTTTTAATTTCCTTAACTCCCTTTCCTGTATTTCTCCTTTTAATCTCAACTAAAATAGCTAAGTCAAAAAAGATGGCTTCTTCTTTATACATTTCCTGTTGTTTACTGGAGCCCGAAGTCTCCATTTTCAAGGGGTCTTGTACTTTTTCTTCTTCTTGTTTTACCTGTTTTATATAGTTTGAAATCTCAATTTCTAAAGGTTGGCATAAAAGGCCAAAAGATCCTTTTTCCCCTTGCAGATCTCCATCCTTTTCTTTAAGAAACTCTTCCAAAGATGGTGCCATTTTTAAACACTTTAAAGCAACCCCCAATTGATTTTATTTCGTGTTCCCAAGATCCTAAAGATCCAATATTCAAAAACTCCAGAAATCATCAAATAGTCCAACCAACTTCTTCCTGTTTCTTACTTTTCTTTCAAAAGAGAGAACATTATCTTCAATTATAATGTATCTTAAAAAGGATTTATTTCTTTTTGTTTCCAGGTGATTTCTCCATTGTTTCAAAAACCACCCTTTGCCCTTCCCCTCTGCTTTCCTTCTTTTTAGAAAACTTAAAATGTTCAAGAATCTTTAGTTGTCCCTTTGACACTTTGTTTAAGCTTAAAAAAGCCTATTCATGGCCAAAGGAATTAATAACGATCTTTTGTTTAAATTGCTTCTTAGTATTCAAAGTCAATATTATTGTAAATATGGGAGAGAAAAATTTCCCCTTCCCTTCTTTTTCGCTGCTTCAAAACGATTCTTTGGGGATAGCATTAATCTTTAAAGTCCAGATTTCAGGGTATTTTGCATAGATGTTTTCTCCATAAATCCGGTAATCAAGCTTTTCTCCTTACCAACAGCCTCCTGCATGATCTTGTCCTGTCAGGTTCTTCTTTGAGGTGGCCATTTCTGACCACCGCTACAGCCGCTATCGGGAAAGGGAAAGCCAGCCAAGAAGGAGATTTACAACCTCTCCTTGATGCCACTGGCAGCTCCCCCCTCTTCACCATCTCTGCGGGATAGCTATAGCCCCGAAGCCAAATGGCTCAAGGCACTCCGGCAGTGAGTACAAATCGAAACCATGCACAATCATGGATTCCAACATGTCTGCGAAGAAGCCAAACAGGAAGTCTTCATCTATCCATCTTTTATGAGTGTGTGTATGTGGAACAAACCTGATAGGACAAAGCTCAAAATATTACAAGTGTTTCAGCTACAGAAACTAATAGAAACTCTGAAAAATGTACTTTGCTTTCTTGTTTTTCATCTTAGGACCGGACTATTGGCCATCCAACTTGCAGCAACATTGAGAAAGAGACAAAGCTGGGATGATTTTCAAAATATTTTTCAAAAAACATTTTTTTCAAACATTTTTAAAAGCCCCCAAAGGAGTTTCTCCAATAAAACAAATAAAACAGTAAAAATTAGCTTACTAGAACCAGTTGTTAGAACAACTTGTATTTCACTATGAAAGCTCATAAACAAGACAAAAGAGAAAAAAATGTACCATTGACAAAGAAGTATTTGTCTATCTGTATGTCTGCTATCTATCTATCATCTAACAATAACATGACAGCAGAGTAGACAGCATTTATGACTCCATCATCCTCATTTCTGATCACCCTATTAAAGTGTCAGCTAATAACAGCAAGGACATCAAAAAAATCACACATAAAAGCAATGATTTGCAAACAATTGGAAAACAAATCAGTTACAATGTTCAGAAGACTCAGAATACTTGTAATTATGTTGCTTAAACAATGTCCAATTTTTACTCCCTGCTTGGAACTTAGAAACCATGAATTTTAATTTGAGCTCAGAATACTCAATATAGTTATTCAAGGCCAGAGCTGCTCATGACTGTATATTTTCCATACTCCTAATGAGAACAGCCTGCCAGCCAACCATTTCTTCTCATCTGATAAAGAAATCTGAACCCACAATACAATTTCTGGCTATGAACTGGACTTAGGGGAAGAGAAATGGCTTCTGGGTGGCAGGTTCCCAACCCACTGGTTTTATTTAAATTGTAGTTGATATTCCTAAAAATAATTTGAAAACTGTAGGGATAGAACCAGGACTATAAAATGTAAAAATAAAATAAAAATGATCTGTTCCTGAGGAAGTTTTAAGTTTATACACATTGATAAGAGACTAAAATAAGATAATCTCTTAAATTTGTGAGTCTATTGTTTTCAGGTTTCTTTTAATTAGAGCTTCAAAGTTGAGGAGACCTAAGCAGTGACTGGCTTATGTATCTCACATATCTTTAGAATTAAAAAACGGGCTGCTATTCTGATTGCGATCAGTTCTGGAATCTATTTTTAATATCCAAATTCAAATTGAAATTCAAATTTTGTCACATACACAGTACGGTGTATAGTGAAATGCTTGGGCGATTGCCCTTGACCTTAGGATATTAGAAAAGCAAGGAGAGTAGACTATTGAAAGAGTGGAGCGTAGGTTGGATACAGAGGAGAGGGAATAAGGGATAAGGGATAATACAATGTTAGATACAATACAGAAGGGGGGGTGGACTTACGTGATACGCTCCTTCTCATTGAGTGAAGAGACAATCCAACGATTGGGAAATCACCCGTCATTCACAGATCCATGTGACTGAGTTAAAAAGATAAAAGGGGCCAGGCCCACCCTCCTGACCCAGTTTCTATGAAGTTGTAGGTTGTCAAGTCTCTCTTTAATGCTCGCATGTATTAACTGCCTTCTTCCTGGAACAAACTTAAAGCATATTAAGTAACCAATTAACTTTTTTTATTTTAACTGAATACACAGGTGCCAGAACAACAAACTTATAACACGGTGCCAGACTAACGAAACACGGAGCCAGAATTACAACACAGAATTTACGGGAGGGCTGGATTGTCTCTTCATTCAACGAGAAGGAACGTATCACGTAAGTCCAACACCCCTTCTCCATTGATTGTGAAGAGACAATCCAATGATTGGACTTATCAAAGTCACTGTACTGAAGGGCGGGAAACCTCGTAGTCTGGCTCCTGCACCGTCTGAAGAACTCGTCTGCCAAACGCAGTGTCTGCTGCCGCGTAAGCGTCCAATTTGTAATGCTTTATAAATGCTGATGGGGATGACCATCAGCTGCACGACAAATCTGTTTAATGGATGCTTGAGACGACCAGGCCGCCGATGTGGCCGCACTCCGCATCGAATGAGCTGTAATGCCTGAAGGTAGAGGAAGCCCCTGCATTTCATAGGCTAAGGCTATAGTATCTCTAAGCCACCGCCCGATGGTAGTGGACGAAGCTTTCTGTCCTAATGTCTTTTGGTGAAACTGCACGAATAGCGCCTCCGTGCATCTCATTGATTGGGTGCTGTCTATGTAATTTTTCAGGGCTCTATGGACATCTAAGGTGTGCCAGCGAGTGTCTAGGGAATGGGCTGGATCGGGATGGAAATTTGGAAGTATGACTTCTTGACCTCTGTGGAAAGGGGAATTAATCTTAGGCAAGAAGGTAGGATCCAGTCATAAGACAACTCTGTCCGCATGAAAGACACATAAATCGCTTCTGATTGACAGAGCCGAGATCTCAGAGATACGCCTGGTGGTTGTGATAGCTACTAGAAACGCCATCTTCCAAGACAGCAATCTCAAAGGTGCCGAATTTAGAGGTTCAAAGGGATTTTGAGTGAGTGCTGCTAATACTTTAGACAGCTCCCAGGTAGGATAGCGATGAATAACAGGAGGACTAAGGTTGGCTGCCCCCCTAAAGAACCTTGTCACAACCGGATGTCTAGAGAGCGGTATGCCTGAAGTGCAGTATACAGCTGAGGCAATCGCTGCGAGCTGCCTGCGCAAGGTGTTGGGCTTAAGGCCCTTGTCCAAGCCATCTTGTAGGAATTCAAGTAGCTGAGCTATGGAAATGTGAGTCGGAGTTTGAGAATGGTTAGCACACCATTCACTGAATGCCCTCCAAGATGATTCATAGATCCTAGTCGTAGAAGGCCTGCGGGAGGCCTGAATGGTGCTTATTACTCTGTTAGAGACCTGGAAGTCATTTAGGGCCAGGTGCTCAGTTTCCAGGCGGCTAGGTTGAGCCAGTCTGGATCTGGGTGTAGTACCGCTCCTTGCGACAGAGGTGGAGGTGATAGCGGAAGTATCCATGGCGGTGCAATTGAGAGGCGGAGCAATTCTGGAAACCAAGGTCTCTTCGGCCAATACGGGGCTACTAGGATGATATGCGCCCGCTGCTCTCTGACCCTCCTGATGACCCTAGGAAGGAGAGGAAGGGGAGGGAAGGCATAAAGGAGACCCTGTGGCCAAGGTGAGCGGAGAGCATCCACTGCTTCCGCTCCCTGAGTCAGATACCATGAAAAGAATCTGTCCAGCTTGGAGTTGTGTTGATTGGCAAATAGGTCTACTAACATATTGCCAAATCGGCGCCAAATTTGCCGAAATGTGTGTGGATGTACCTCCCACTCCACGTGATCCAGAACTGCTCTGCTGAGCCAGTCTGCTCGAACATTGTCTACTCCCGATATGTGCTGAGCCGTAAGAGACAGGAGGTGTTTTTCCGCCCATGAGATCATACGACGCGCTTCCATCATCATCAGATGAGACCTGGTTCCGCCCTGGCGGTTGATGTGTACCTTGGTGGCAATGTTGTTGGTCAGAACTAGCACATGGCATCTGCCGACAATCAGCTGGAAGTGCATGAGAGCCAGGCGAATTGCCCTCAGTTCTAACTAATTGATACTGTGTGCTAGTTCCGACCGAGACCATTGTCCCTGGGCAACATGTTGATTCAGGTGGGCCCCCCAGCCGTGGAGACTGGCATCTGTAGTAATTACTGTCCTGGTCGGCTCCCAGAAGGAGCAACCTTTGTGGATTTTCGGTGAGCTCCACCATTGGAGGGAGTGGGACACTGCCATCGGGATCCTCACTCTGCGGGAGGACGAGCTGTTTTAGCTGCGTTGATGAGGGAGCAGGAACCATTGTAACGGCCGAGAGTGGAGTCGGGCCCATGGCATGATATTGAAGCACGATGCCATCTTGCCGAGCAGTTGGGAGAGCTGGTACAGGGAGGTCCTCGGTTGTTGCAGGACCTGACGTGTGAGAGATGATAGACTGTCCTTTCTCTCGTTGGACAGATATACTCGACCCTGTTGAGTGTTGATTATCGCTCCCAAGTGCTGTAAACAAGTGGTGGGTTGGAGATGGCTTTTCTCCATATTGATGGAGAATCCGTGAGCTCTCAATGTTCATATAGTTATCTGCAGATCCCTGTGGGCTATTAGTATTGACTGTGATTGGACGAGGATGTCATGCAGATACACGTGCAACCTGACCGGGATCAGGTGTAGATGCGCCATGAGGACTGCCAGAATCTTTGTGAAGACTCGCGGGGCTGATGACAGACCAAACAGAAGTGCCTGATATTGGAAATGTACCCCCAGATAGGCAAACCTGAGGAACCGTTGATAGGCATGGTGGATCAGCATGTGGAGGTACGCCTCCGTTAGATCCAGCGAGGAGAGAAAGTCGCCCTGATGTAAGAGTGATAAGATGCTGTGTAGAGAGTGCATCTTGAACCTGCGGTACCGGATGTAATAATTGAGTTGTTTCAGGTCCAGGATGGCTCTCCATCTGCCCGAGGCTTTGGGTATCACAAAAAGTGTCGAATAGAAGCCCTTGCCCTGAAACTCCTCTAGTACCGGTATGATAGCGCCGATCACGATCAGATGGTCTATGGCGTCGCGCATGAGTGCCCTCTGTTGGGGGTCTCTTGAAGGTCTGCACTCGATAAATCTGTTTGGTGGAATGCTCTCCAACTCTAGAACGAGCCCGTGACGTATTGTTTGTCACACCCAGATGTCTGGCGTGGTGGAGTCCCATTGGTCAGAGAAATACCGCAGGCGGCCACCAATGGGAGGGCTGGATCCAGAGTCACTTGGAGCATCTGTACTGACGACCCCTGGTGTTGCGGAAGGGTTTCTTGGCATAAGCCAGTTGTCTGCCTCGAAAGGAACGTTGTTGATGTTGCTGACAGTCTTGCCGGTATGTGTACTCTGGACAATAAGAGGAATCCTGTCAGTAAGAGGGAAATCTCTGGGTGCTGACTGAAGGTTCGTCATAGGTGCGAAAATTTTGCTGCCGAAAGGAAGAAGCCTTCTTACGGTCAGAAGCCCTATAACCCGAGGTCATCTTCTTCTTGCCATCTTTAGTTTCAGAGAGAACCGGTGTCAAAGAGTCTCCGAAGAGGTGAGTGCCGTGAAAGGCCAATGATGCTAGCTTCCATTTTTGTTTTTGATCAGCCTGCCAATTTTTTAGCCATAGAAGCCATCTTGCTACTATGGATGATCCAATTGCCTGCACTGCAAACTTTGCAGCATGGAGGGTTGCGTCTGCTGAGAATTCAACTGCGGCCACAATTTTGTTAACATCCTGATGGAGTCTCACATCTTCTGTGGTAAGACAGGTCTGGAGCTGACGGAGCCAGAGTAACGTGGCACGATTGAAGAAAGAAGCAGAAGACGCTGCTTTTAAGGCCCAGGCTGCTGACTGATGCCCCCGGCGAAGCACCTGTTCTGAACGCTTCTCCTCTGGTCGCAGAGCATCCACTGAATCGGTCACTATGGCGCTGTTGGTTGTTAATGCCACCACAGGTTCGTCCACCGCAGGTGGATCCAGTGTTGAGGCAAAGGAAGCTGGTAAGTTGTAGAACCTCTTTTCTGAATTTAAAAGAGGTTTGCCTGCTGCCGGGACCTCCCACTGCTTGCTCACCAGGTCTGTGACCAGCAGCGGGGCTGGCACCTCTTCAGGTGTTGTAGTTTGTGGTGCCAAGAGGAGTTGCACTGTCTCTTTAAGAGTTGGCTGCTCCTGATCTGTGGGTGGATCGGTCTTATCTGATAGAAAAGTAATGGCCTTCGCCTTGTTCAGGAGAGTCTTGAACAAGGATGGGCGAAATAGGCCCGAAGAAGTCTGTGGCTCTGAGTAGTCTTCGCCATCGTCCGATAAGAGGCGATCCTCCTCCCCCGAGTGAATTGACTCTCTGTCAGAGGCAGAGGGTTTCTGCCTGTGGTTATGGCGAGGGAGAGGGAGACAGAGTTGAAAGAGTGTGCGCTCCAGCCGGATGAGATAATGGCCTGGAGACTGGCTCCGTCTGTGCAGAAGCCGTTTGGTGGTGCCTGGAGCTTGCCCATTCCTTGTCCAGCGCCCTTTGGTGGCAAAGTGCATCCCTGTCCCTGGATGAGGAAATCCTGGCCACTTTCTTGCTTCTGGACTCTATTGGGGTAATATGCTTTCTCTTCCTGGTGCACTTGTGACCAGGCTGCGGAGACAAGGCCCTTGTAGGATCCTGGCTATTGTTGTTCATTGCCTGGATGACAAAGGGAAGAAGAGGGAATACAAAGATATGAACTCCTTTCTAGCAGACATGTGATGGTAGATGTTGCATGAGGGAAGGTCTGGTCTCCGGGAAAAAACCTTGGAGGCCTGCGCTGCATAAGGCCACACAGTGGATGACAAGGAATGTGCACTTTGAAGATAAGCCCCTGATGAGGTAGACAAAATGGTGGATCCCTGCTACACCAGTTTCAAAATGGCGGCCATCACCTTACGGCCTTGCCTTTTGCTGGCTCTAGGAGAATGTCCTCCAGGTTGCGCAAAGCTCTCAGCCTCGGTCGGGCCCTGGGCAGTGCACAGTCACAGCTCAGTAGGGCTGCGGTCCCAGTCCCTTTCCCTGGCCGCTGTATCCAAGCGGCGGCAATTTCTCCTTTCTTTAAAAAATTGCCTCAGAAAGCCGTTTCAAAATGGCAGGCGGGACAGCTTCCGCCGCTGAGGCTCGGCCACGCTTCAGTCTTAATTAATTTACGCTGCTCTCCTGTGTTGCCTGCCCCTGGAGGGGTTTGATTGTCAGGCCGGACTCACAACTTATTTTAAAAGGACTGCTATTGAGGTGGTGCGACGGAAAAATGGCGGGATTTTTTTTGGGGGGGGTGCAGGAAGCCGAACAGCCATTTTATCGGCGCTTCAGAAAACAGTGGCAATCCCTTGATTCTGCCAGCAGCCCCGAACGGTCCGACTGGCTGTTTATTAGAGCGCTCGTCAGTGATCGTGTCCACATCGCCTTCCGAGTTGTTCGCTTCTCCCGCGTTGGCGTCAAAAATTATGTTTAAAATGATTGGCCGGTTCGAAACGGCTGCAATCGGCATGACGCCAAACGGCCTGAGGGCTTTGTTTGAGCTGTTCCTGAAGGATTACCAGCTCACTCCCTGCGGCCCAGATCCAGGTGTATTTAAACGGATTTGCTTTCCTTCCCCCCCTCCGAATTTCCAATCCAGAAACCATTCGGAGGTAAATTTATAAAAGTTGTGCAAGGGCGATTCCATTTGGGTAAAAAAACATAACTTACAGTACTCGAGAATATTCTTTCCTTTTTTGGATGTGGAGAGACAATTTTCTTTCTCAGATCTGCGATGACTGAGTAGTAAACTGGATCAGGAGGGTGGGCCTGGCCCCTTTTATCTTTTTAACTCAGTCACGTGGATCTGTGAATGACGGGTGATTTCCCAATCGTTGGATTGTCTCTTCACAATCAACGGAGAAAAGATGATTCACTGTGGCGACCCCTAACGGGAACAGCCAGAAGAAGAAAAATTAATTTTTTAACAGGTAAATTCATCCTTGCCTCCTAAATTAATTTTTTTTAATTTTTATATGCAATGTTTATATTTTAACATTTGATTGTACATAGCTTAGAATCTCTGTCTGAGGAAGATGGGTGGGTCAGAAATGTGTACTAAATAAATAAATAAATTGCAATTTACTGTAAATAAGAAAGTAGAAAAAATAAATTGAATGAGAGTTAATATCATATCGACTCTCTGAAACTATCATTCAACACCATAGACAGCCAGTTGGGTCTAGTGGTTAAGGCACAAGACTAGAAACTGGAAGACCATGAGTTCTACTCCCACTTTAAGCTATGAAACCTAGTCAGGGCCAGCCTCTCTCTCTCTCTCAGCCAACTTACCTCACAGGGTTGTTGTTTTGGGGAAAATAGGAGATGAGAGAAATAGCAAGAGTCAGCATATTGCCCCCAGCAATATGTGTTCTCATTTTACTGATGAAGGATGGAAGGCTGAGTCAACCTTGAGCCTGATATGTTACCTACTTTGAGTTTTTTTAGAGGCAGAATATAAATCAAATACCATAAATAAAATCTATGGCAAATTATGCTGCTATAAAACTTCTACTATGTGGTATTCTTTTGGGTTCAAAGAAGACCCACTATTTTGCAATTCATCTGTGGTCACAGAAGTACTGTATTTTTTGTGCTATAAAATGCACCTAGATTTAGAGGAGGAAAACAAGAAAAAAAAATAGGTTTTGGCTTCTGCGCACCCATTTTTGACCCTTTTTACAGTCCTTTTTACAGTCCTTTTTCCAGCCCATTTTTGGCCCTTTTGGGGCCTATTTTTGACTTCTGTGTGCCCTGGGAAAACAGGCCAAAAACGGGCCGATAAAAAGGACGAAAATGGGCTGAAAAAAGGGCTGAAAATGACTCTGACTGCTGTCCCACTCCGGAAGCATAGAGTCTAGCACAGTAGAGCTATTGGAAGTCCATTGTTGTAGTAACTAGGCATGCTATTCTGTGATGCTGCTCATGGTTTTCTACGAGTAATCCTCAATTTATGACCACTTGTTTGCAATTATGGTGGTGCTGAATGAAAGGACTTATGACCTGTGCCTGAAATTATGGCCGTTGCAGCAACCCCATGGTGATATGATAAAAATTCAGGTGCTGCAACCCCTACCACGCCCCTCTTTCTTCTGCCCTATTTAGGCTGCCCTGCTTAGTGGTACTTGGTCACAGTGGCTGCCCTGCATAGTGGCATTTACCCTGCACCTAAGGCAGAATCAGAACACACACGGTCCTAGTTTCTAGACTGAAAGTTTAACCACTACACCCACTACACCCACCTGTGCAAAATTACCTTAGCTTTAAACCACAACTGTATACTAAGACACATAGCATATAGTTCTACAGATTCAGCCTTAACACCAGCTAGGAAGAATGGGACTTCTGTAATTGGTTGTTTGAACTAAGGATATCCTCTATCTTTAGGAGCCTCAGTGGCATAGTGGTTAGAGTGCAGTACTTCTGCTGTCTGCCAGTTCAAATCCCACCAGACACTTTCATCCTTCCAAAGTGGGTAAAATAAAGACACAGATTGTTGGGGGCAATACGCTGATTCTGTAAACCGCTTAGAGAGGGCTGGAAAACACTATAAAGCTGTATATAAATCTAAGTGCTACTGCTATTTATATCTTTTGAATTATAATTATTGTCTTTCTTTTCTGCAACATACCCACAATGCCATATATGCTGAATTCCAGACGACTATCTCCATTTAACAAATGGATCGAAGAGAAGGACCGTTGTTTATACAGTACCTGGGCTGCAAACACCTGGATGTAAGCTAGAAGTAAAGACTAAGTTTTGAATCTCTTTTTCTTCTCTCCAGAGGTTATCTGGATTTTTGCAAATAACCCACTGACCCCTAACAAGCATATAAATTACTTGCAGAAATAGTGGAAGGGTTTCAGGTTCGATTTCTCTGGATGGCTTTGAATGGAAGATAAGATTTTCTTCCCCTCTGGTTCCTTGACAGCAGAAAAGAGAGAAGAGAGCAGGTGTTAGCAAATAGCTGGCAGCTGGTGTTTTAATATGATACATGGATTGCTAATGTCATTACCATTTAGCAAAATGGTGCAGCAGAATGAATGTTGGATATGACATTTAATTGTAATGCGGATTTCATTTGCTGTCAGTTTTATAATTTGTGCTAGGACGTGTGTAGAGGTGGCTTTTCAGTGTTCTTGCTAGTTAATAGGGCAGGCAGCAGGGGGCAGTGTGGGCTACATTTCCTATGTAATTGTAGCTTCAGAAAACCTTGGGCTATGCATTATTTTAAGGATGCCCAAGAAATGTGAGAAGATGTGACTAGTATGTAAATAGTATGTAGATTGTAACTGTCCCTTATTTTTTTTTTAAAATATATATTTTAATACAACTTACGACCACAACTAAGCCCAGCATTTATGTTGTCAAGTGAGAAATGTGTTAAACGAATTCGCTCCATATTAAACCTTTTCTGGCCACATTTGTTAAGTGAATCACTGAATTTCTTAAATAAGTAACAGGGTTGTTAAGTGAATCTGGTTTCCCCATTGACTGTGTTTGTCAGAAGGGGATGAATGTTATCAAAAGGGGATAACATGCCTCCGGGATACTGCAACCGTCATAAACTTGAGTCAGTTGTCAAGTATCCGAATGTAAATCATGGGACCATAGGGATGCTGCAATGATCATAAGTATGAAAAATAAGTCATAAGTCCCTTTTTTCAGTGCTGTTGTAACTTTGAATGGTTACTAAATGAAGTATTGTAAGTTGAGGACTACTTGTACTCTCCTGGAAATTGAAATACAATTTGAGGACACAGTGTATATTTCAGTGTAGGCAACATTTATGATGTATGTATTTCTTGCTATCTTATGATTGTATCTTATGATTCCTGCTATATGTACCTTTTCCTTTTATGTACACTGAGAGCCGAAGTCAAATTCCTTGTGTGTCCAATCACACTCAACCAATAAAGAATTCTATTCTATTCTATTCTATTCTAT
>JAEANM010017006.1:2424-13092 GCA_017656035.1 Myanophis thanlyinensis
TAAATCCTTAGGTTTTTAACAGAATTCTTCACCAGCTGTAACTAACTATTTTTCAGCTTCTATGTCTATAAAGTGCACTGAGTCTTAAAATGTAGCAGATGTTTTCATTGATTGCATAATATATTTTTACCACAAGTCATATAAGAACTTTGAATATATATTGCATTTTTCATTTCCAATTGTCCCAAAACACCTCAGTGTCTTGAAATGTGAAAACCACTTCACCTTATGCAGAGGTGCTACAAGCTCTGGAGTAAAATCTAACAGCTGTTTAAGAGCCCTCAGCACTATTACCCAACAATTTATGTTAGGGAGTAGAACGGAAAACTAGCTAATTCTGATAAAATTGAAAAAAGAGAGAGAGAGACTGTAATTAGCTTAGGGAGAGTTGTTGAAGCTCATGCTTTGAAAATGAATGCATATATATTTAAGAGTAGGGTTATTGTGGTATTGGGGAAGACTCTTGAGAGTCCCTTGGACTGAAAGGAAATCAAATCAGTCAATCCTAAATGAAATCAACCCTGGTTTTTTGGAAGAACAGATGCTGAAACTGAAGCTCAAATATTTTGACCACCTAATGAGAAAAGAGGACTTAATGGAAAAGACCCTGATGTTGGAAAAGATTGAAGGTAAAAGGAGAAGGGGATGGCAGAGGATGAAATTAGAATACATAGAATAACAGAGTTGGAAGGGACCATAGAGGTCTTCTAGTCCAACCCCCTGCCCATGGAGGAAACCCTGTCCCATTTCAGACAAATGGTTGTCAATCTCTTCTTTAAAACTTCCAGTGTTGGAGCATTCACAACTTCTGGAGGCAAGTTGTTCCACTGATTAATTGTTCTGTCAGGACATTTCTTCTTAGTTCTAAGTTGCTTCTCTCCTTGATTAGTTTCCACCCATTGCTTCTTGTCCTGCCCTCGGGTGCTTTGGAGAATAATTGACTTCCTCTTTTTTGTGGCGGCCCTTGAAATATTGGGACACTGCTATCATGTCATCCCAAGTCCTTCTTTTCATTAAACTAGACATACTCAATCCCAGCAAACATTCTTTATATGTTTTAGCCTCCAGTTCACCAATTATCTTTGTTGCTCTTCTCTGCACTCTTTCTAGAGTCTCAACCAGTAGTGATAGTCAGCCTGGTTGCACCGATTCTAGCGAACCGGTAGTGGCGATGAGCATTTGGCTTTGCCCACCTGCCCTTGCCTTATCCTCTCCTATTTCCCCTTCTTTTTTTCTTTGTAGTTCAGCTGAATTGTGCAGAACAGCTGTTTTCCATGTCTCCGCAGCTTTACTTACCCAGGCTGTCTCTGGTTAGTCCAAAACTTGTAGTTTAGAAGCTGCGCAAAGCATGCGCGCACCAAACAGGTAGTAAAAGCGGTTGCATCCCACCACTGTACAATCTAAATTGTACAGCCCTTTACATATTTCCATATCTGGGCTCAGAAATCTGGATGACCTCTAGATGATGTCAAAGAGATACAATACACTATAAGACTATTATCCAACTTAATATAGATCATTAATGCTGACACTTCGAGTGTAGTTTATGCTAGTTATGAGCATAATGAAGATTTGATTTGATATGAATATAGTTGTGGACCGACCTTATTGTAGTACCATCCAATTACAGTACATGGTAAGAGTTTATCAGTAAGATTGTTTTGTTGAAACTTGTGAAAAGTTTTTTCTGAAATCAAGATAGATGATACCTATAGAATTCCACAGCAGTTGTTTCTCACACAACCTATTTTTGGGGAAGACATGCTGACTTTCAGCAACATTGACAGTGTCTTCAGAATGCTTACAAATAACTTGCTTTATTATTTGCTCTAATATTTTTCAGGTATTGATGTTAAATACTTTTTTTCTGATAATTATTGGAATTCTCCCCCCCCCCCCCCACACACACACAAAGATGGGTGTCAGATTTAATCTTCTCCAGATCTCTGGCACTTCTCCAGTTCTCCACAATTTCTCAGAGGTCAATAATAAAGGTTCTCTCAATCCTTCAGGTGGTTTCTTCAATATTCCAGGATATATTTTATAAATGGGAGAGAATATTTGTATATTCTCTTGAACCTTGGGACCTTGGAACTCTCTGAAGAGCAAAGCCCACTCTCTTCTAGCACTGATAATGTTACCTAGTTGGGTAAGAAAATATCTACAAGAAAACAACCAAGTTCAGAAAGCATCAAGGACCTGACAATTTAGAATAATTTTGGAGGAAAGGACATAAACATTTAAGAAATAACATAAGCTGTTCTAGGTCAAATCAGACCATTGATCTGGTTAGTGAACACTAAATGGCATGATTTCAGGTCACACTAAGCAGCAAGATGTTAACAAGAGATTTTCAAAACTAACTTCTGATTTAGATTGATTTCTATGCATGAATATATGTGTGTGTGAATGTATATATGTATATATGTATACATGTATATATATGTTTTCATAGATTTTCACAGGTACAGGTATGTAGGTCTAGATGTGTTCACGTCTTTTCCCATGTAAGATTGAGAGTATCTTGGTGACATTTTGGTGAGGTCCCACTTGCCATCCTCAGGCTGGTGTTTTCAGCTTCGTGCCAGTGCGAGCAAAGTGTGATCGCAGCTGCCATCTCTCTATAAATACTGGTGGTGGTGGGGGGGGTTTGGGCTGGTTGACTGCACTGCTGCCCCTTGATTGGTTGATGGAGTTAATGGTGGTATAATGGGCTGTGTGATGGCCTTGTGAGTTTTGTTGTGATGATATCCTAGATCTTGTGCTGTAATCTCCTGGGTCGTTTGTTTTGTTGTGATCTCTTTTCCATTAACCTCCTTTGTTGTAACGGTTTGGGTAATGTGATGATCTTGTGAGTTCTATTGCTGTGGTATCCTGGGTCATTTGCTGTGTTGCAACTTCTTCTGCCAATCCCCCTCTCCAGACCCAGGCCCAAACCCATCCTATAAATGAAGGACAAGGACCGTCCAGAAACCAGATCATGGCTTCTTCACCAGTTGTCGCACCCCCGACCCCAAAACCAAACAAGCTGACACATGGCAAGAACACAGACCCAGACTTCAAACTCAAAGCCAGACCAAACCCAGAATGCTACATCACAGCCACTTGCTCATGATATCACATCAGAAAACTCAGAAAATCACACCACAAGAACTCAAGAATCTGCAACACAGCAAATGACGCAGGAAATCACAGCAAAAGATCACAGCAATAAAACTCACAAGGTCATCATACAACCCATTACCTAAGATGTTAAAATCTCATATCAGACACTGCTCACACAAGAACGAAGCAGAAAGCACCAGCCTAAGAATGGTGAGTGGGACCTCACCAAAACATTGCAAAGATACTCTCAGACTTACATGGGAAAGACCCGAATACACCTAGATCTGCATACCTGTACCCATAAAAATCTATGAAAACATATATGTGTATGTGTATGTGCATATGCATATATATACTATAACATAGAGTATAAAAATATACTACATAATGTACATGCCATATGTTGATGTTACAAATCTTCAAATAAAAAGTAAGAAACATAACCACAAGACCATTCATGTTCAGTGTTAGCATTATTAAAAAAAGTGGTCTGTTTCTTTTCACTTTCAATAATATTCATGCCACTGACATTCATAACACTGTGGTCCTTTAAAAAGATGTACACTCTGCACAGCAATATTAACTGCTGCCCAAATAGCATGTCATTTATTGCAGTGATGTGTCTTGTTCTTTGTGGGTTTAGTCTAGTAATTCTATTTCTGGGTCTCAACTAAATGCATGCTTGCATCTTGCTTCTTTATGTGTCTGAGATCCATTTCTATACTGATTCAAGCTTCTAATTTCTTTGAAGACTATATATCGAACAAGTTGGCTATAGCAGACATGCTGACTTTTATTAACACAAAGAACCCTCCTCCATTTCCCTTACATTTCCTTCTACCCCCAATTGCAGATGAGCTCCAGGTAATGCACCACTTCTCTGGAGTATTAATGGGTGTGTGTGTCTGTCACTAAATAAATACAGATGCCAAAGAAGCCAATCCTAAATAAGTAATTTTTGAAGCCAATCTTGATTTCATAGTCATATCCAAACAATGATTTGCCACAGCCTGTTTTTAGGAGGTTATTTTGACTTCCTGGTATGCCTATATTTTTAGTATTTTCTCACAGTCTCTGGTCCAAACACTTAGCTTAGTTTGATTAAGCTTTTCAAAATCAGCCGACATTGGCTAGGGGCTGCTACCTAGTTTGACTGAGTTCAGATCAGGCATAGTCAATCATTCTCTTCTTTGAGTTCAGCCCAAGCATGATTTTTCATGTTTCCTAGGACTTCTTGGACCTTCTTGCCATATGTTCCAGAGTTGTTCAACTTACTTATAAACTCCCATGTCTGTTTGGGAAGAAAATGAAAATAAACGATGGTGGTGGCACAACAAAGTGTCACAGATGGCATAGCCTACTGTTCAGACAGCATATTGAAGTGTGAGGTCATTCATCATAGATCATACCTGAATTTCAGGCCAACTAACATAAAACCCACTTCATCCCATCAATCTGATCATACTTCCCTTCTACTACAGTACCTCCCAGTTGTCCCATTGTGCATTATCAAGCCAGTTACAGTGCTCATGAAAAATCTTTAAAAGCATTAGTGTGCTGTGAAAGTAAAACATGTTCGCAAATATAATTGCTGCCTGGGAAGAAAATGAAGATGACAGCACAACCCTCACAGTCATCTCCTTCACAAGCTAGAGTCCTTTCGGAAAAAGCACTTTGTGAAAACAAATCAATAAATTACACAGCACAGCATTTGTTTTGCTGAAAAGGAAAACAGTACTCCTGCAGATACTCAGGAAGCTGTAAAATTATAGAAAGTGAGTGTAGCACTTAAAAAAGAATAATCTACAAATGTTTACTTTATATGTTAGGCATTATGCTACACTTGCATAACTTTTGAGAAAGAATGTGACACTAGTACTTGGGCAACACTTAGCATAATTTATAATAAGGTTTTAATTATATTATAGTTTAGTTCATACTTCAACAAACCATGGTTAACTTGGTAGAGTAATTTTATCTATGAGCAGAGCTATGTCATAGCATTAGTATAGCAAATGAGTTTATGACTGGATATCATAAACTATATGATATCACACTAAGTAAGCCAGATTTGATTTGGTTTGGTTTGGGAGAAGGAATGTTAACGTAACTGGTTAACTTAGTTTGCAGTGTAAAGCAAGTATTAGTAACGAATACATTATAGTTACAAGTATATTCTTTACCACAGCCTATTATGACTTGGTACTCATCTGATATATTAGGAATCATAGAATTCACAGCAAATGGAGCCAAAGTGCCTAGTAAGCTTTCTGAGCATCAGTTTTCTTTTTATTATTATAATTATTTTAAAATGTATATGGTATTTTTCAAAGCAGTTTCTCCCAGGCAGTCTACAAAATGTTTTATCGATTGAACTTTTTGTTTAGTCATAATATTTATATAGCCCACCAGTATCACAGATCAGTAAGTGTTTAGATGGCAAATATGTAATGAATGTCTGCAGAAAGCAAAGTTAAAATAATGATTTACAGTGTAACATGAAATCCAGCAACATTTTTGAGACAACTATATGTGCAAGTGGTTGACTAGAAAATATTGTTAAACTATAAACAATATTGCTTCCAAAAACATACTTCACCCTCATGCTAAATATAAACTATCCAAGCTTGAGGTACAAGATTGATGGTTGAGCCTACATCTGAATCTAGGTATCTCCAGTTGTGGTCCAACACTTTTACTTCTGCACATTCTGCAATAAACTGTCCCAATGAATATTGTACAGAACACCAATTACAGACCTGGGAAAATGGCTTGATCAGGTGCTTCTCTTGGGAATGAAGTTCTGCTCTGAATCTACCAATCACAGCCATGGAACATAACCATGGGAGCCCTAGTGGTATATTGGTTGGAATGCAGTATTGCAGGCAAACTCTGCCCACATGATGTTGGGCTCAAGGTTGACTCAGCTTTCCATCCTTCTGAGGTCAGTAAAATAAAGATCCAGAGTGTTGGGATCAATTTGCTGACATTGTAAACCAGTCAGAGAGTGCTGTAAAGCACTGGGGAGCAGTATATAAGTCTATTGCTATTGCTATGAATTGATCAAGGTAGATGGACCAAAATACTTCATAGTCTGGAGAACACACAATTTAACCAGATCTTGCTCTCAGGCCCAAACCTTTACTGATTGAAGTGTTCCTGGAAATGTTGAATGAAGAAAACCAGGAAATGTTGAATGAAGAAAACCAGGAATATACAGCAAGAGTATATACACCTGTCAAGATTACCAAAAGCATGAATCCAGATGACCAGCTACAGCAAGCAGGCTCCTATATTGGGTAGCAGTAATGTAGGAAAATATTGGAGACAGATGATCACTTGTGTAACAATGGCAAAGACACCACTTCATATTGCATATAATATAATGAATACATAGGAATACAGATTTATACAGAGAGCAGTTAACTGTGACAGGTACCACAATTTAAACAGATTGTTTCCTAGGCATCTCCAACGAAGCCTTTATTATTGAGGTCATCATAAGGAAAAAAAATTAGATGTTTATGTTAATAAGTACACAAGCTCATACTACTGCCATACCCCCATAGGAGCTTTAGTTATAATTACAGAGACTGTGTATATATGTTCACTTCTCTCCTGTCATATTTTCATCATACACTAAATAAATAATAACAGGCGCCTAAAGAAAACTATTCACCTTATGAGAACCTACCCCCATCAATCAACCTCAGCCTTCAAGAAAACCTTTTCCGGGACTCAGAATTCAAATTCAAACATTAGGGGAGACAGGTTATACACACCTGTCTTACCTGGAGTTAATGTCTAGTTTTCGATCCTGATTTGAAACAGAACTTATCAATGGGCTAATCAGTGTTCTTGATTGCTTTCTTTACATACCTATTGCCTACCACATATTAATTAAGTCTCCCTTCAAAACTAATTACAATTTTGAAACAACTCACCTATTTTGAGAAAGATGAAAAGAAACAAAGAATTAGATTTGGAGAACTTTGATGCGATTATGGGCTTCTCTTATATGCTATGTTTCCTTCTTTGACCCAGAACCAAGGTCTATAATAGGAAAGAGCCAGCACAGGAGTGAAATATTAAAAGACCCAGCATGGGACAGTAGTAGCTATCCCATCAAAAATCTATGAAGTATTATATAGGGCACATAAGCAGTAGGTAGTTTGCTTGCCTTATCTTTCCCTTATTCTTTCCCTGTATTGTTGAAAAGGTCATGGGGATTCACTAAACTTTGTAGGTTATGTCAAAGAGCAAAAACCCCTTTCAGATTGTTCTTACAGACCAAAAGTATTTGTCCCCCACTCTGAAAATAGAGAATTGGAGATATGTAGGCCAATATGAACTGTTTATTAATTTTAAATTTATAGCCCCAAGGGAGCCAGCAGCAATCCAGATACAAATATACAAAGAAAACATGTAAGAAAAGTTAAAGCAGAAGTCAAATTCAACTCTGGAGGGAGTGAATTTTAGTTCAGGAGCTCTGAAGATTTCCTGCAGAATTGCCAAATTTCCATGGTGTGTGTGTACATATCTGAGTGCTCAAGCCATCTCGTCACTTGATCATAGGGCAGCATGCCTTCAAACCCAGTAAGTATGATGTCACTTATAGGACATAATTCCAGGTATCATCTTTGCTTTTTTGATATGAGCTGAATTCAGATACGTTAAACTAGATAGTACCTGGGTAAAGCTTTTGAATGATGTTAAAACTATAACGCTGTGCTGTAAAGCACAGCAGGCTCATTTTTTGATGGTCATGGTCTTTGGAAATTATTAACCCAAAACTTGTCTTTAAGGAAAAAGACTTCTAAAGCAACATCAGCTTCTAGAAGGCTCAGCTCCTGAAGTTTCTGTGTACACATGGGAGTTGCCATATTGAATGCTTATAGCACTAGCAATAGTAGTTAGACTTATATACCGCTTCATGGGCTTTACAACCCTCTCCAAGCAGTTTACAGAGTCAGCATAATGCCCCCACCAATCTGGGTCCTCATTTTACAATCCTACAAGGATGGACTGCTGAGTGAACCTTGAACCTTGTCAGGATCGAACTTCAGGCTGAGGGCAGAGTTTGCCTGCAGTACTGTACTTTAACTGTTACATCACCATGGCTCTTGTCAAACTTTTTTTTAATCAAACCAAAACCAAGCAATAACACCTCTTTATAGTTCCATGGCATACAAAGATATTTCTGTGTACAGAAATATGAGAATAGTTTTAAATCTGAGGAAAAAAACTAATGATAACAGCTAAAGCAATGTCAATAAAGATATCAAAATGGCAGACAATTTCTACCTTTTAGGATTGATAGTCAATTCATCCATCAAGAGTGAGCTTTCCACTAATCTCCTAAATTGATTTCATTCAACCTACCTCAACTGTAACTCCAATTAAAGCTTGAAAAAAACCAGCACTCCCCATGCCCTCAAGAGCACAGTTTTCAAGACAGACAGACATGTAGAAAGGACAAGCTGTGAATTGGCAGCAGTGATACAAGGCTGCTCTAGAAATGGTAGTAGGTATGTAATGTTATAAGTTGTCTCCTATTTGCTACATTCATGCTCTGCTTTTACAGTCACGACAATCCTCCCTAATTCTTTTACAGACCAAAATCATATGCTTGAAGAAGGTGGGGAAATACACAATGATATATGAGCAAAACAGTGGTGTATATACTTGTAATTCATTTACAGCTGTTCTACCATTGGGTTTCTCATTGACTACAAGTTCAGTATGTGCCATAAATATGATGACAAACATGTCTATAATATTGGATTTTGGATACAGAATATCTTAGTTCCCTTTTTTTAAAAAAATCCATATTCCTATGGGTTGGAATATTTGTACACAGATATTTGTATCTCTTCTTTCACAAATAGAACCACTGTGTGACATTTTCAAAAGGAAAGGAATTGTCTGCCTTCCAAAACACTTCAGAAATAATCCATAAATGTTGCTCTTGAAGAGCAAGAGGAAGGAAAAATTAACTTCATCACCATCTTAATGGAAATTACAAGCTCTGGGAATCCTGTAGAAGAGTAAAATAGCTCACAATATCCACTGAATAGAAACTTCTAATTTGGATATGGGTTTGCTTTCACAATAAAAGTTATGTTTCAGATATTGAAATAGATAAAAAACAAAGAATCCTGAAACCATTTTAGGATCAATTAACTTCAACAGAAGAATCCAAGATGGCTTTATTTCACAGATGTTTCTGACTTTTACTTGATTATGTGCAGGGTCGCCGAGAGGATTATTGTGCTGGAAAAAGACTAATATGGGCCCCCTCACCTATGCATGGACACATAAATCAATAATGTCATAATTGTACATTTATTAATTACATTGAAACACAATGCTTGTTTAACTTCACTCCAGACAAGCCAATCTCAGCCATATTTTTCACTATTTAAACTTCAAAACATTAGAATACTTTTGGGAAAAAACCTGGTTATCTATAAAGAGCCTCGGTGGCGCAGTGGTTAGAGTGCAATACAGCAGTACTTCTGCTGTCTGACGGTTCAAATCTCACCAGGCTCAAACTTGACTCAGCCTTCCATCCTTCCGAGGTGGGTAAAATGAGGACCCAGATTGTTGGGGGCAATATGCTGAGTCAGTAAACTGCTTAGAGAGGGCTATAAAGTGGTATATAAGTCTAAGTGCTATTGCTATCTTTGGGAAATGTTTTAGGAAAGCCAGTATGACCTTAGTTGTATGACATAGTTTTCTATATCCAATTGAGAAAGCACATCTGTTATAAGAAGTCCAATATCAATTCCATGACCTACTCTTCTCTTCACTCTGTCTGCCATGCCCAGATTCTGTAGACAGTGAGGTATTCTCATCACAAACATTCAATTGTTTCTCTAAATCTTTAAATCTAGAATTTACTTGATCTGGTGTTTCTTGAAAATCCAAATTAGTCTCATGAGATTCCGACCTTTGTTTCAGTTCTGCACATGCCTCACATCGCTCTGAAGTTAAAGTTTCATTCTGGTTAGTTTCACTTGTTTTACAATTTTTTTTTAAATTCCCCCCTCTCCTCAGGCCTGATTGTGTGCAACCAATTCTAGCAGATATTGTGCAGATTTGAAGTGTTTTTTTTTAACAAGTGAAGTCAGCTTTTCCAGCAGTGGCCTTATCACTGTGCTAGCTTTCATAAGACAATGATATTATTCAAAGGGACAGCTGGGCTGGACTCCTAGCAGGGCTATGCACATCCTCAAACAGGTTCATTAGTCTAGTGGGGATTCAAAGGTAGCACTTCCTTAAAGCTACTTCAGGAAACAACATAAAAACTCTCTTCAAAAAGAGCAAAGGCAAAGAGACTAGGATGCTTTGCTTTCTGACTGCTACAGAAAGAAATGAGCCATCCACTCAAAACAAAAGAAGAATCAAATAGTCTTTTACACGGAGCAGGAAAGAACCCTAGTGTAAGATGGATTCATTAAATGTTGTGTCTCTATGCTGGCTTTGTTCTTGATTCTCAACATTTGCTAATATACTGTATATATATTGTATTGTCTCTGTCTGTCTGTCTGTCTGTCTGTC
>JAEANM010017007.1:0-13092 GCA_017656035.1 Myanophis thanlyinensis
TTCAATAGCATTGTGAAAGAATCTATACCAAGTTTCCCTATTCTGTGAGGCTGGGCAGCTGCATAATTTAAGTCTGCTTTAATGCTGAAACCTTTTGTAACCCTCTTCAAAATCAAGTTGACATAAAATAGGGCAAAGTCAAGACAGAGGAAGAATATTGTCTATTTTTTTCCCCTTTCCTTCAAGGTAAGATGGCACTTCACTCTGATAAATTTAGCTTGATATCAGTTGTTGATATTATAAAACTCTTTTCTGGTCTCTTTCAACAACATGCTAAGAAAATATTTGACTATTTCTTTTGCCATGGAATCATACAATAGTATTTAGTCCACAAGAAAGCTGTAAAACAGATGTCAGATTTCTCCCTAAAATATTTAAATATTTTAAAAAAAAGTCAGGCAAATTCTGGGGACAAAGCTGAAGCAATTGAAGAATGTAACAATGATTTCATATTTGAATCCTAATAAAGCAACTCATTTCTTCCTCTCAAAATCATTGGCGGAAATCTAATAAAATTATTTCTCACAGGAGACACTAAATTCTGTCCTTCAATTCTGTTGATCTCAAAGCCTATAATATATTCTTGGTCTGCCATCATTTATTTTTAAAAATCTATGTGCTTCTGGAATCTTTTTCTTCCACAGATAGATGCTGAGTTACAGCTAAGCTAGCTTCTCTTTTTGATAGCATCAAGCAGAAGCATGATGTAGTTGGAAGGATGGTACCCTAGTTCAAATGATCGTATTCATACAGAATAATAGTAATTGAAAGAAAAGAAATACTAATAATAGTAATTGAAAGAAAAGAAATTTATTGTATTACAATCAAATGACTATGTACATATAAAGATACTGACAGAAAAAAGGGAAAATATGCTGATCAATTGGAAATGTATGGCATATGTTTATACATTATATCAGTATAATCAAATAAATGATTTATATTATTCTTTCCATATATGCATAACATATAAGCTAAGAATAGCTAGTTTCTATATGACTTTCACATAGAATTATTATGACTTTTGAAAGCCATCATGCAATGATCTATTACAGATTTTTCTAAACCCATTAAGATACTATCTTACAATTTACGCTCAATTCTTCAATGACTCAATACATTCATACATTTTCTTTTTGCAATAGTACAGAAGCTGCTTCTTATTGGCTTCTTCCGTGGTTTTTCAAATCCCCAGTCTAGTTTACAGCCTTGATATTTATTGTAATCTCTGATCTAAATATAAATCAGGTCTGACTCTGTTCAGCTTTGCCAAGTTCAGGCAGGTGCTGCCACCTGCTGTGGCAAAAAAAGTTTGTACTGTTAACGATACCAAACTACTCTCCTTTACAATGGTATCGTCCAGAGCATATAGTTGTACTAGCGCTTCTGTATTTGAATGCTTCCATTCACTATATAATCTCAATAATTTCTTTGCCAGTTTTGAAGCAAAACTAGTTTTGATCTTGCTGATGGTTTTGTTTCAAATTCCACACATATAATCCACCTCCACATAAAAAAGCAACTCGTACATATAGATGAATATAATGTACATCCACTAAATTAGTATAATTTCAAATAAATCCATTTAAAATTGTAATTGTAGTGTTTTTGTCAAAATTTAGTGTAGCAATAATTGATTCAGTAAATACAAACTGCCCAACCTTTAAAAAACTACAGTGTAAAGAGGATGGATGGGGGAAAAAAGTTTTTGTATTCATCTTGGCTACAGAGAGGAGTAAGTATGCACTCTGCTTGAACATCTGTTCAATGTGTGTATGTAATTGAATTTAGGGCACAAAAGGAACTTCGTGGCTAAAGAACTGAAGAAGGTGCAAATGGAAGTAGATTTGCAGAATTCTATATGTTAATTAAAATGATAGCATCTGGATATGTGTACAGATTGAGGATGAAAAAGATGTTTTCCCAAAGAGCTTTTTCTAAAAAGCTCAGAGAGGAATGTATTGTATTCTAGTACCTTATTTTAGTTATTTAAATCCTCCCAGTTTTATGGGATTCATAGTTTTGTTTCTAGCCTCAAGATGAACGCTACAACATCAAGCATTTGCCAGAAAAAACCCTACTTCTTCAGAAACACCTGCTCCAGTGATTGTTATCAATATTAGAAATGCAAAATTGCTTGTATACAGTACCTTAATAGAACAAAAGATAATAGAGGAAATTTCAATAAGCAAGACTTAAATGTCTTCTAAAAATATATGCTTTTCTTTTGCCTCCCCCCACCCCATCCTGTCTTAAATAGTGGTAATTGTTTTCTACTGAGGTTTCCACCACTTTGGTATCATAAATACCCTGAAATAGCAGGCCAGACTGAGAAAGTAAATAAGTGACCCAATCATCCATATATTTTAAATAAGGATTTCCATTTAATATCTCAACCTCTAGCTATTTATGTTATACTTAAGGCTACCAGATCCAGGCTGTAAGAATCTCTAGCTGAGCACTAGATTACAGTCAGAAGTTAGAATTGTCTATATTCCTTTGCTGCTATCTAACTGTTATCTAAATCAGTTATTAACTGATTAACTTTAAGATGTGTGGATTTCAACTCTTAGAATTTCCCAGGTGTTGGCAAGGAAAACCTGGGAGTTGAGGTCCATACCTCTTAAAGTTGATCCAGTTGAGAAACACTGATGTACTTTGAAAGTTATAGCTCTAATCATGTACACCTAGTGTCTTTACTTTATACAATAAGACTAAAAATTCCTATTCAATTACATATGTCTTTAGCATAATCTAGATTTCATAAAATGCAATTGATAAAGCATTTAGCAAAGTAGCTGCATAATTTCCTAAAAAAGAGACATAAAAAGAAAAAAAAGAAATGTAGCATAGTTTGGCTGCTGAGTTATGCTGAAACATCTAACCAAATTATCATAGTTAAACTAAATGGACATGTGACCTTTTGTGGTTAGTAAATCTCTTTCATCACTAGCAATCAAGTAAAAGATGATAGAATGGTTCCAATCAACATATAAGTAACCACATGCACAGGTCTGCATACAACCAATAACGTACATGAAGATGCTATTTTTACACTGAAGTCAGAATATTTCTCACAATGAGAATAATGAAGCCAATTGGACAGCTAGGGAAAGTTCAAGCTGTTTTATTTATAGAGATATAGCTTTTGTTTCAACCACTCCTCTTAAATTTGCTTCTTATCCTGTTTATGTTACACTTTTGTGTTGCAATTTCTCTGTTCACCTTTCAGTACTCTCTCTTCTTAGGAAGTCTTCCCTGTTTTATCTTCTTTCCAGAAACTAAGCAACAGAACCAATGTCTCCTAAAATCCTTTGCTGGTTCTGACTTTATATGTCATAATGGCTCCTCATTAGAGACTGAATCACCATCATCAAGTCCTCTAGAAATTTACAGCTTTACAGTATTAAGAGCAAGCTGGTTTTTGCATTATAATTCTGCAAGTTATGCTTTCTCATTAAATTCAAATTTTGAAATAAATAAATTTTAATATCAATTAACGACATTGCAAATCCAAAATATTTTTTAGAATGTCTCAGGAATCTTATTTTTAGAAGTGTACAGATTTTACTACAGTACATGTAGCTTAGCTGCATCAAGAATGAGGCTGATTTCAATGAGTTTTTGGCAACTCTAGCTTATGATCACAAAATACTCAACTAGAATCAACACTTGGCTATGAGAAATCTAGATTCCCAAATAGGGGCATCAATGAAGTTTCTTTTGGTCTGTCCTTTGAGGGGAGCTTCCTCCATTTTGTGACTATTTTTAACCTTCTTATATGGAGACAAGGTATAGCACAATAGTTGAGGCATTAGACTTAATTCAAAAAGATAAAATTCTTCTCAAATAACAGGTTAACTGGGTGACATGGGGCAGCTACTAGTTTTCAACCTATCAGGAGCTACACAATAGAAGAGGGAACCATGTTTACATTATTTTGAGATCCTGGGATAAAGGCAGAATTACAAACCTAACAAATAAATAAAAATATGATCATGCTATCCCTAGTGGATATTATCTCCTGAAGTGAAAAAAATAGGCAAAAAATAGGTAGGGAAAAGATTTATAAAATAACTAATTGAAATAAATAATTGTAGCAAATAAGAGTAAAAAGTGAATGCTGAAGAAATTCTAAGTTGATAGTTAAAATTCAAAATGTTTGGGCTTTTTAAAAAAAACACATTCAAATAAATTTAATAACTATTAAAAGTGTTCTTAGTGTCCAAAGAGACCATATTTTCTGCATTTTATTGAATCAATTAAAGATTTATTATCCAATTCATTAATCTGAATTAATGAATGAGAATTATGTCCAAACCACTTAAAGAATTCATGAAAAAAATGTGTTACCATATCTTGGTTTCATTTCAAATTCCTGGCTAAAAGTTCAACAATGAAAATCATGAAGAGAAAAAAAAAATATTGCAGGGTATACATCTCACTCCACCAATTTTTGAAGATTGATAAAAAAAAAACCCCAACAATATGGGGAGTCTCTCCACTCCCTGCCTGCTCCTCGGTGTCTTTTATGATCATTCTCATTCTGTTAGTTATATACAATAGGATTCCGCAGCCAATGCCAAGCTGAACTGTTTAAAAGGCTGATGTAAGCAGCCCTGATTGCTTTGCATACTCAGCCAAGCAGTGGTCTGCAAACAAAGCTTGGCTGGTAACAATGCAAGGCTAAGTCAAATTTTCAGACAGGAGACCCAAGTGCTCTCACAGAGATACTTTGAGATCAGGGAAGCTACTCAAGAACTAAGATGCTGCATGCTGTGAATAAGGACCACAAAATCTGGCCTTCCAGAATAATAAACACTTCATTCAAGGATCCCAGAGCATTTACAAACACTGGTTCATTCTGGTTCGAGAGCTTATTCTAAACTCACCACTTTAGAATAAACCCAGACATAATGTGTTAACTGTTTTTTTTCCCAACAATACCAACAAAGGGTTATTTGTGTTTTTGGGAGAATTAAAATAATTCCTCAAATCACATGAAAACAGTAAAAATTTCATTTTTAGCTGTCAAGCTTCAATTTTTTAAAAAATACATAGAATTCAACTGAAAAATCTGATAATGTCTTGATTATTTAAAAGCAAAGGATGGGAAAAGCAAAGCAGGAAAGGAAAAAACCTTTTTTGACTAATACTAATAATATGGGTCAAAATGTCAGTCAAAGTACGATTAAAAGGAAAACAAAAAGAACTGTCTCCTTTCTCCTGCAGTACAATGGTGCTAGAATATAAATTACTAATGAAACTGAAATAATACTTCAAAGCCCACAGGGAAAGAAGACAGTATTTGGAAATAACTTCTTACGGTGGGATGAAACCACAAAAATGATGGGTAACCCTCAAAATTTGGGACACTTGAGTGAATAGTTTCAAACTAGCATGACCCGGGGCCAAGAGACCTATAGCCTGCAACCTCAAGATCTGCTTTGTTTTGCTAAGGCAGCTGCAGTTATCAACAGATGTTTCAACAATAAATAATTGGTATCATCCCAGAAATGGTTCATCTACCTGGGGTGAGAATATAATGTGTGCAAACATGGCTTTGCTATTACAGCCACATTAATCTCATATCTATCCAGGTTTCTCAGGGAGTTTTGCTGCAGGTGTTTTTCCTAGGAGGGAGCAGACAAATGCTTTTGAGTCTAGGGGCTTTGTGGGCATTGTCAAAGGGTCAGCCTCCACCATAAATTTCTGTCTAAGGCCACACACCAGAAAGGAAAAGAAAAGTTAAAAGAAAAAGAAAAAAGGAGGTGGGGGGGGGAAGAGGAGGGGTGGGTGGGAGAAAGAAGAGGTAGAAAATAGCCAAAACAAATTCAGAATCACAATAAAACTCCACTTAGTGCCAGGAATTTGTAAAACAGCAACTGAGCCCTCCTCCTCTGTCAAGGCGTGTAAGATACATCACACACACAAATTAAACCCATTTGCTTATGGAGGGGGAGAAGAAGAATGACCTGGTATTGATTTTCAATAGAACTTTAAATATTACAACTCTCAGGCTAGCACCGCATGATTTCAACATTTAGTATTCAATTTGAACTCACTTGGAGTCTTAAATTTAACACACTTTGCTGGTTAATGGGCCACAATCCCATGGATAAAGCTTGGAAATACATATCCATGCAAATACTTTGGTAGCTGAAGACAGCAGGAAGCGGGCAACATTTTAGCAGGAAAGGCTGCCAATAGGAAATTGGGTCCCTTGGAGGGGAAGGATCCAAATAAAAGATTCTGGAATCCAGTAGGAGCATGCCTAATATGGTAGGGATATCTTATCTCTGAATTTGCCTAAAATGTGTAGTAAAGACACAAGTGAGCGAAAAGTGGAACTGTTTCATTAGAGAATTGGTCCAGGCAATTTGTGGTGCCTAGTGGATTTTGCATGTTAGGACTGTTCAAGAGATTCAGATTCAAAGACAAAGAATCATTTGGACCCTGGGTGTGTGTATATGAAATATTTTCTGGGACACCCCAAAGCAACTGCCTCTTTGTTTGGGTTTCTATGGCTACCAATTGTGGCTGTTTTTCCATTGAAGGAAAAGGTGTTTGGTTAAGGGTCCTAACAGGTGCTAATTGCACACTCACAGGACTTCAGGTCACATGTTGCCCTTTGAATAGATTTGATTTCATTCTTTAGCATGAGATATTTCCTCTGTAAGAGAAGGCTTAATTCATTCTTTCAGAGCTAATACACTAGTTTGGGTAAGGCAGAAGAAATATGAGATTACTACTTTCATGGGATATCTTAGTCTGCTTTCTTTTGTTGGCATCCAAATGTGATCCTCAATCCCTAGGACAGAGTAATCCAAGAGCATACTGGGATTAAAAATACAGTAATAAAAAATTAGGAAATATACAAATTTGTTTCCCCAAATACTCAAAACCAGCTTCTCGTCACCTAGTAGCCTTGAGAAGAAAGGAAGTTTCTAAAAAGTTTTAAAATGGAAATACCCTTTTCAAAAGAGAGATAGGCAAGCCCACTAATGTTAATCTTTATCTAACAGGTAAAAATTAGGATAAAATGTTTCACCTCAAGGAGAAAAAATACAAGAAATTTTAATCATTGGCATAAGTATCTATCATGGAACTATTGTAATAATGGCACATTTTTTATTTTTTTTATCATTTTATGCTCCCTTTCATGTGGCGGAATAAGGCTATTCTATTTTTTTTCAGGCTAACAGATAAAATGTTAGATTTCTGTTTTTCATTTGCACACTCCAAAGTACACCTGATGCACTTGAGTGAGTGGTTTCGTTCATCTCTTCACTGCAGGAAGTCCCCTTTTGCATGAACCCTGTGCTTACATGAAAATGCATACTAAACTACGGATCAGGTTATATATCTTGCAATATGTGAACAAAATCAAACCACTGACCCCATGTCTTCTGATGACAACAGGAATCAATTTAACTACTGACTTGAATAGAAGCAGGCTAGCAACTGTCATGGCTTAGAAGTAATAGTGAAAAATGGGTGTGTGTGGGGTCACCAGTGTAACACGGAAGCTACCATCTGTTGGGTCACTGTAAATTTAAGAGCTAGTGCAGGTTTCAAGGACAGGTGTCTTTGGTGTCATACCAGTAACTCATGCAGCCTTGCATTGATCATATCTTGCAAATTTGTTTTGTCTTCAAGGTCTATGGCTTGTTTGTATTGCCACCTTTCTGGCACAAAGGGCCACTTCATTTCCTTGGCCTCTTCGATGAGGGTCCTCAAATCCTCAGGGAGTGGAGCTGAAAGGGTCAAAGGGCAGGTAAGTGAGTCAGCCACAAAGGTTACAAGGTGATACCTTTCTTGCTGAAAGCATTCCCTTCCCCAGATTGCCTCTAAGGAACTACAAGCTGCCACTTCTTCCAGCAACAGACCAACAGGGAGAGGGGCTACCTGTCATCAGGTGACCTCTCATCCTTTGCCCTGGAGCTGTCTGCCATTAAAAAAAGAAATTTAGCAGGAAGAGAAAGACTGGATTGTTTTATGGGTATCAGCACAGAGCATAAGTTGGAATGGAATGGAAGATATAGGATGTTCATAGAAAATTCATGAATTTGGATATAAAGGGTTAAAGCAACAAACACATGGCTTGATTGTTCTCCCTTAATATTGTGCATACAAAATAAATATGGACTATTTCATTATTATCTAATATATTTATATCCTTCAGAAGTTCAAGGCACCTCCTCTAGAACTCTATTCGTGTTAACCTTGCAAAACAATTCTGTGAGGTAGGTTGGGCTGATTCAAAGTCACCCAGTGTATTTCACGGTTGAAAGTCTTTGTCCAACTTTTTGAACTTTTACGCCACACTGATTCTCAACAAAATTGTTAACTATGTTTGACATTTTGCATCCCAAGCTAAGACAAGTATCATAATGAATTGGATCCAGGTTTGAACACTGGGGTTAGTGCAACAATTATATTTTCTATCCTGCTAAAATGTTGTTTAGAAGAAAGTGGGAGATATTGGGAAAAATGTGAAAAATTACCATCTCAGCCCAATTATCTAATGAATTCAAGTTCTCTTGGTGAAAAGCAGCTTTCATGAGTTGCTATTCTGATATTAAATTATAAGAGATAAGTCTGCAACCATTATATGTGATAGTTAAGTAGAATCTCAAAGAGAACCATTGATGTATAGTAGTAAAGACACTGAACTAGCAGCTTTAGATCCATCCTCAACCATGATGTTACTTCTTAATCAATGGATCAGTTTTTTTAAAAAAATATTCACTAGAATTTTTTGTTGATCAGCTTATGCACTGGGGAAATATGAAAAGTGTATGAGAAAGTTATAGAAAAGGATCCAACAGAAAAGATAAGAAAGATAGTGCTGCTACAAGGCAAGACAAAGCAAAATATATATTTATAAAAAATATTCAGAATTTTATTTATCATGGTTTTAATATGTGCAATAACAAGCATTTACATTTCATTTCAACAGTTGGTGTTCAAGGTGAATTTGGATGTTAATAATTTCAACAATTATCTAATGGTTTAGGGATTTACAAATTGAAAAGATTCTTTTCAAAATCATCTTTTTCTCTCTTCTCTCTTTCATCTCCTAAATTCTGCCTCATCTGAACATCATAGAAAATAATGGTAACAGCTCATTTTGAATTCATGAACCACCATAATAAAATATGCTGCACTATTCCTGTTATCTTACAAACATGATGCATGCTTTATGAATTAGTTGCCAAAAATGCATGTTATAGCTTTGAGATGTAAACTTCATTTCATCTTAACTACCTCCGTGTGAAGTTTGCAACATAAGTACTAAACAGCAGGGCTTGCATTGTGATGTCATAATGCACATTTTATCACCAGGGATACAAATGGACACATACAAAATTTTAAATTAATCATACAGAAAATCACATTAAGCCATGACCCAATTAACTGAATTTTAAGCCCAGTATATCTACAACTTCAATCACCGAAGAATCTAAAGCAATAATCTCTGTCACACATTGTGACATTTATCAATATGCCCCATTTCAGTGGTTCAGGCAGATTTTTACCCTTATCTTAGCTGAGGATAATCGATCCTAGGGAGCTCTGAGTCTCAGATCCTTCACTTCCTGAAGCAGTTCACCTGGAGGGCCCTGTCTAATGAGGTGATTATAAAGGCATTGATGCAGCAGATCTGGAACTAAAGTGATTGTTCACCAAGATCTGCAGCATTTCACTGAGGAAGAAGCTAAGAAGAAGATACCTGATTAGAAGCTGCGCAGTCCATCTGAGGAGAAGTAATATAGCTGAGAGGAAATAGTGACAAGGAGACAAAAGTACTCCTTATGGCATAAAAATATTTATGTCTGCTGAACTATATTCTTAAATGAATATGCAGAATAAGGACTTATTGTATAATCAAAGCTATATACCAACAATTCACAAAATGTAGTTCAAGAGGCTATCTACACTCCCACAGGATACAGTCCACAGCACTTCTATAAACAGTCAAATGCAAAAAATGTTAGATACAGGTAGATATTAGATACAGGTAGTCCCTGACTTACATTTAGTGACTGTTCAAAGTTACAATGGACTGAAAAAAAGTGGCTTATAACTGGTCTTTGCCCTTATGACTGTTGAATCATCCCCATGGTCATCTGATTAAAAAGAGTAGGTATTTATGATGGGACTGACATCCTGGGGTTTTTGGATTGCCATTTGCAACTTTCCCAGCTGGCTTGCAATAACCAACTCAATGGGGGAAAACTAGATTTGCTTAAAATTTGCTTAACAACTGCATGATTCACTTAACAAGTTTACTTACCAATCATGGTAAAAAAAAGATTGTAAAATTGTGCATGATTTGCTTAATAACTGCCTTGCTTAGCAATGGAAATTCTGGTCCCACTTATTGTTACAAAAGAAAGACTACCTGTAAGGAGGCGCAATCATATTAAAATAATGTATTCAGTGTAAATTAAATTATCATGGATGAGTTATTAAAAAATAGCAAATATTACTGATGCATCAGACTATGTCAGGGGTATCATGGTGGCATCACGAGACATATTGGGACTTTTTCCCCCCTTCACTAAACCCGGGTGGGGGGTGCAGCTAGCACATGACGCATCTGGCTCACGGGCCGCGAGTTTGACAGCCCTGGTCTAGGTGGAAGAAACCTCTGATCTGTGTACCAGAAAAGGTTGTTACAAAATCTGTTACAAACAGAAAAACTATAGCACAGATAGTGATTGTTTGGAGACTTTTAATGAATAAGAAAGCATAATTCTTTGATATGAAACAATTTGAACAAAAGTAAACCGCAACAGAATTTTGTTGTAGCTTTATGATTGATAAACTATCATACCATAACCTTCCAGTCTTGCTTCATCATACAGAACACTATATTAATTTTCTAATATAAACAGTAATTGTTTATATATGTAAATATAAAAAACACATTTCATATTATTAGCATTTATGAGCCTTTGTTCAAAGTATAAAAATACCAGATAATGTTCTTTAAAAGCATCTTGCTCTATTTTATTTCCTACAATGACCTACAGTATATAATGAAAAAGCAATTAAAGAATTCCAAAATAGGGAAATTTGTCAAATATGTTTGCAACAGAGAATGATTTTCAGCAAATGGAAAGAAACTACCAGGCAGCATTCAGGAGTTTCATCATTATTTTTTCAATAATTTAAATGTATGCGCACCACCAATCTTTGGGAACATTGTTTTTGTCAAGTGAAAACTGCTCCCTACAACCTATATTTACTGAAGCTTCAAATGGAAACTGACAGCAATTCAATGGCATAATGTAGCCTTCTACTCTGCCTGCCTCTACACTCACATCCGGTTTTGGTTCTAGAAGTTTCACTGCCAGAGAACAGAGAACATCGGTGATCATACACGCATGGGTGATCAGCTGTCTTGTATCTGATACTTAACATAAGGATCTCACCTCCAAAGAGTTGATCCTTGCTTTCCTTGGGCTGTTCTTCCACCATAAGTGAGGGCTGCTCCAACATTTGCTTGCATTCTTGCAGCAGGCAGTTTACCATTTTTTGATTATTCATGTTGCACACTCCTGCACTGTTGGAATCCAGAAGAGGGGGTGTTCTGGTTGCACAGTGATCAATTACCTAGGAGAAGACACACATTCCAAATGAAAAGAATCCCTTTCAGGCTGATATACCTGGTGAACAAAAGAAGTGGGGGAGATGATTAACTAAAACACCATCAATTATCTGCAAGGCTCAAATAGTGTAGGATAATAGGATATGTATATTATTGCCTCCAAGGGCTTTATTAGAGAAGGATATGAAATTACTCCAGGTTCCACAAGACAGACTGAAGTACAACAAACATCTCCTTGCAAGGGGAGCGCAAAGAAAGAATTTGAAAGCCACAGTGTTTTAAAACCCAAACAGTGAAATGGTCTGCTGACCTGTGAATAAGAGAATCACTTTACATATAGACAATTTCCTGGGCTTAAGTGCTTTAAACTGGGGGAAAAAAATAGCAAGAAAGCATTCTAGCTTTGAATTAGAGGAAAGAGACAGAATATTAGATACGCCAACTAAGTTCTACCATATAGTCAATCAATCAGAACAGAGCGATAAGGGACCTTGGAGATCATCTAGTCTGACTTCCTTCTCATGCAGAAGACCCTGTACCAATGGTATCCTATTTCAAATAGTGGCTGTCCAGTCTTTTCTTAAATACATCCAGTGATTAAGCACCTACTACTTCAAAAGGCAAACTGTTCCACTGCTTAATTGTCCTCACTGTTAAGAAGTTTCTTCTTAATTCCAGGTTGCTTCTCTCCTTTTGTTTCTTGTCTTGCCTTCTGGTCATTTTGGAAAATAAGTTGACTCCCCTCTTCTTTGTGGCAGCCCCTCAAATACTGAAATACTGCTATCATGTCACGCTCTAGACCTTTTCTCTACATTGGCCATACCCAATTCTTGCAACCATTCTTCATATATTTGTCCCCAAGCCCTTAATCATTTTACTCTTCTTTGTTCTTTTTCCAAAGTCTCAACATCTGTTTTGTAATGTAGTGACCAAAACTGGATGCAGTATTCCAGGTGTGGTCTTACTAAGGATTTATAAAGTGGTATTAGTCTAAATATATGATAAATTTCACGTACTACACAATAATTGGAAGATGGCAACCTCTACTTTCCCCCCAGCCAATAAACAGGAATGGATCAACTTCCCGAGTAAATGATCACATCGATAACCCTTCTTAATAAATAGAGAGCTGCCAATGAATGTGGCTTTCTGTTGTTGGCTGGAATTCTGCAATATCTGAGCTTAATATATGAAATGGATTCCAGGTAGGAAAAAGTCTCCCAATTTTAAATGCATAGTGCTCCCACATTTTGGTTAACTTCTTATGTGCTGAACTTCATTTTCCATGATTCCCTAAACAACATGACCAAAAACTGTAGAGTGATAATGAGAATGGTTGAGAAAGACTAGTCTACAGATATTCCCTTTGAGACTAGAATGCTGTCCTGTTGTGAGTTTTGTTATAGCCGAAAACCCGGTCCAAATCGGTTAAGGAAAACACAAGAAACGGGGTCAGTATAGATGACCGCGAG
>JAEANM010017008.1:0-13091 GCA_017656035.1 Myanophis thanlyinensis
TCAATAAAATCTTATTCTTTGGACTTTCGTTCTCTTGAATTCTGATTGAGTTGAGGATGTTGTGTGGAACCCTGAAATTCTGGACAATAAGCTCAATGACCTCAGAGCCAGGGTAAAGTTTCGCAGAGACATTCGTGACTGCAATCTCCTCTGCTTCACCAAGACATGGCTGAACCCAGTGATGCTGGATCACGCCATCCAGCTGGCTGAGTTCTTCTTGGTCCACCACATGGACAGAACACTGGAATTGGGCAAGTCAAGGGGAAGCAGTGGATTCCTAATGGTGAACAACAACTGGTGCAACAGCATATGCACTATCACCCTCACATGCTCCTGCACACCAAACCTAGAAATCCTAACCATCAAATGCCACCCTTTCTACTTACCCCGTGAGTTCACCTCAGTCATTATCAGTGCTGTCTACATCCCACCCCAGGCGAACATGGACACAGCCATAAATAAGCTACACAAAACTCTCACACCGCACCAGTCACAACATCAAGATGCAGTGCTTATTGTGGCAGGAGATTTCTATAGCGCCAACCTCAAACGCGCAGCATTGAACTTCTATCAACACATCACCTGCCCCACCAGGGGAGAAAGAACACTAGACCACTGTTACACTTCAACCAAGGATGGCTACAAAGCACAATCTCACATTCCATTTGGGAATCAGACCACACTGCCATCTTTCTTATGCCAAAATACAAACAAAGGCTAAAAAAGGAATCCACAATCCAGAGGGAAATTGTGCGCTGGGCAGAACAGTCAATGGCTACTCTGCAAGACACACTCAATGCAGACTGGGACATGTTCCAATGCAACACAGATGACATCAGTGAGTTCACAGCATTTGTTGTGGGATTCATCAGGAAGCTAGCGGATGACACTGCAAAAAAAACCACCATCAGAATATTTCCCAATCAAAAGCCATGGGTGGATAAGACCATCCATGATGCCCTGAGATCTCACACTGCCACCTACAATGCAGGACTCACATCGGGTGACATGGTCCCATAAAAAGCTGCCTCATACAAGATGCAAAAGGCAATGAAGGGAGCAAAACAGTGATACGGAGAAAGCTGGAGGCACAACTCCAACAGAGCAACCCTAGGAGTCTGTGGCATGGACTAAAAACAATAACTGATTACAAAGCACCAACACCCGGCAGGATGAATGCAGATGCATCATCGATCAACGAACTGAACACCTATGCCCACTTCGACATCTCAGCCAATGAAGCCAAAGAAGCCAAAAGTGCCAACAATACCATCACTAGTGCAACAAATGGTTACAACCAGGAAGAGGATACCAGAACCAAACATACTGAAAACACGGCCACCATCTCCAAACAGAACGTATGGAGAGCCTTCAAGAAAGTGAACATCAGAAAAGCAGCAGGATCAGATGGCATCTCAGGACGCATCCTCAGACACTGTGCAGACCAGCTAGCTCCGGTGTTCACAGAGATAGTCAACATCTCCCTACACCAATCAGTAATCCACACGTGCTTCAAAGAGTCCCTCATTGTTCCTGTCCCCAAGAAATCCCATCCTGCATCCCTCAATGACTATTTCCCCATAGCCTTAACCTCAATAGTTATAAAGTGCTTCAAGCGACTGGTCAGAGACCTCATCATCTCCTCACTACCAGACACACTTACAGTGTGCGTATTGGCAAAATCGCTCAACTGATGATACCATCCCCCACCTCCTCCACACACCATTCACCCACCTAGATATCGGAAAGGGGAACTATGTTAAATTGCTATTTGTGGACTACAGCTCAGCATTTAATACCATAACCCCCTCCACACTCAACACCAAGCTGGAGCTGGCTCACCAAGCTGAGACTCAGCCCACCTCTATGCCATTGGATATCCAATTTCCTGACCAGAAGACCACAGACAGTGAGGTTGGGTGGACAAGTCTCAGCCTCACTCACCCTCAGCACTGGAGCTCCCTGGGCCCTGAACCCTCTACTGTACTCATTATACACCCATAACTGTACAGCCACTACCGATTCCACCACCATCATCAAATTTTCTGACAACACCGTTGTGGTGGGACTGATATCGAAAACAATGAGATGGCCTTCCTGAAAGAGATTGAAATCCTGGAGAATTGGTGCCAGAAGAACAACATCCATCTCAACATCAGCAAAACAAGGAATTGATAGTGGACTTCAGCACAAAAAAGGAGAGGAACTATCAGACCCATATCATAAATGGGAGCCCAGTAGAGAGAGTGGACAGCTTCAAATACTTTGGTGGCCACATCATGCAGAACCTATCATGATCCTGCCATATCAATACCATAGTGAAAAAGGCCTGGCAGTGTCTCTACCATCTTTGAGAGACTTTAAACTGCCCCCCAAAGTACTCAGGAATTTCTACTTGTGCACCATAGAAAGCATCGTGATGGGAAACATCATAACCTGGTTTGGGAACAGCATCAAGCGGGACAGATGAGCCCTACAGAGGGTGGTGCTTTCAGCTGAGCGTATCACCCGCACCAAGCTCCCTGAACTGCACACCATCTAGAATAAGCGATGCTTGTCCACAGCCAGGAAGATAGTGAAAGACCACAGCCATCCCAACAATGGACTGTTCTCCATGATGAAGTCAGGAAAGTGCTTCCGCTCCCTGAAAGCCAAAACAGAAAGACTGAAAAGGAGCTTCTTTCCACAAGCAGTTTGATCTCTAAACCACTGCGCATGAAATGGGCCTTACAGCCAGCAGACACTGTATTTTGTCACTGTATTAGTCATTGCATTTTGTATTCTGTATTCTGTATTGTATCTGTCACTGAATTATCCCTTATTCCTTCTCCCCTCTATCCAACCTACTCTCCAGACTTTCTACAGTCTACTCTCCTTGCTTTCTTAATATCCTAAGGTCAAGGGTAATTACCTAAGCATTTCACTACACACTGTACTGTGTATGGCTGTGTACGTGACAAATAAAATTTGAATTTGAATTTGAAAGCATTCTGTCTCCTTCAACTATTGGCATATAAAATATACATATAGGTTACAAACCAAAGCAACAACTTTACAGAGTTCTGTATAGCACTGTATTCTGGATCTTGTTGCTTTCTCAATTTTATCATTCTGACATCATGCACATCCCTATTGGGCATGTGTGTGATGTTATAGCACATGCAGAGAAAGGATGGAGCTTGCAATACAACACTATTTTTGTCAGTCTGACCCTCCTTATCCTTCCTGCAGAAATCATTTGTTGTTTGTCTCTATTTTAGGAAACTGCACATCTTGTTTTTTCTATGTAACTCAAGAGATGAGCCATATTCCCTTTAACACATAACCAATTCCATTGCATTTTAAACATAAAGAGGTGTAGGCCATATTTGACACACATTGTGATGAAAGTATAATTTGACATAATAAATTTATTCTCTAGGATGATACCAGTTTGAAAATTGCTGGTAAATCACTATTTTGGAACCCATGAGGTAATAGGGATATTTAGCTTTATTTATCACAAATTGGGTTTTAAAGGTATTTGAAGCATTAGATTTTATAAATCTGTGGTTCTATAGAATGTATAAATCTGATTCCTTTCCAAGCTGCTATATTTTTATTTCATAGTTGCAAGAATTTTTAAAAAATTGAAAGGCCAAATACTGACAAATCAGTGGTTAAAAGCCTAAAAATATTAAATACATTTTTATGATCTTCATATTAGGCTACTTCAACTCCTCCATCCAAATCATATGTATATGACATTTCACTATCAACTTCATTATCCTAGAAGTAGAAATATTCAAGAGGGCACATTGTATGATATAGGCTTACTCTTCCATTGTCCCATTTTGGTTTAATTTTCATACTTTTTAAAAGTGGTTTTTGCATAAGCAATATGGCTTAGATGTGAATATGAAACTAAATTATATACCAAAAATATGGAATTTTTCATTATATGAAGAAATATGGATTGACTGAGCATGAGCCATAACAAAAAAGGTAACAGAAACATTATGATAAAAAAGTTTGCTCTCCATATGTACAAGCTGTACTGGCTTTTTTGTTGTTGTTTTAGGCATAATGGAAAGATAATGTCTAACAAGATAAGGAATGTATACAGAGTATGATTTAAGATTTCTTTACAACCAATTAATAATAGCTTTACTCTGATTAATATGCCTGTGAAGGAGAGATTTACAATGGAGCAGTCAGCATCATTCTGAGGTGGTAGTTAACTGTTTCTGTTTAGAAATGCTTTGAAAGATATTATTCTGAATTTTTTTCCTCTGCAGTCCCTCAGTGGTTCTGGCCCATTTTTAGATTCATACTGCCTTTTGCTTTTCTTCAAACACCAAATCTGATTCAATTCTATGTTTATTGTTTTGGTATCATTTATTTCCTCAGCGTTTAATAACTAAAAAACCTTTCTGCTCCTCTATGAAATTAACTATAGCAACTTCCCTGGCCCACCAAACCTAATACACATAAATGTGTTATTGTCTATTAGTGAGTATATATATATTTCACATGTAGATTATTTCAATTACAGAGTCCAATCTGTAGGATTTAATGTGACAAGACCAGAAGGAGAACTTGGGAAGTATAAGTCAATTCCTCACCACCACAGAGGAGAAGTTCAGTTTTTAGGACGGTGAGAATAAAAATGTTAAAAGAAATTTTTTTTTGCTGTAATATTGTGCTTCTGATAGTTAAATATAGCCATTTATTTGTAAGCAACATTTTAGCATTCAAAATATTCCTTAAAAATTCCACTGTGGAATATTTATTATTGATCTTAGTTTATAAATGATGAATTTTCTCTGTCTTGAATAGTTTATTTAATGAGATAGAATAACCTTATGGTTCAGGAAAATTTGGAATAAATAATATTAAAATAAATCAGGCAATATAAGCAGTATATAGATTCTGCAGAAAGGTAAAGGAGAGGTAAATTAAGGAATATGTGACATGATGTTCTGATACAAATTCTTGCTATTTATCTATTTGTGTCATCATATTACATGCTAGTATATATGGGACAGCACATTTAATATCATTTCAATAATTTTTCAGCTTGCTGCATGTAACAACAACAATAACATTTATTAAACTTGTATGCAGCCTTTTCTAACATGATACCTTTCAACTCTGTTTGTTGAAAGCAATGTTTTTGCTAAATACTTTTGCAAAAAATCCAGTATGTTTTTTGTAAAATGTTTGTTGAACTTTTCCTTGTGTTCAATTTGAGTTCAAAACTATTTGTTTATTTTTAAAATGTATTGGCTATCCATCTTAGTAACACTGGGTGGCTTACAGTTATTAAAAAGGATAAAATTATATAAAACCTATAGATGATTTAAATCAGATACTATAAAGAACTGCTTTCATTCTGAAGCTGAAAATATTTTTGTTCTGTCTAACAATAATGACTTTCTACATTTTTACCAATGCTCTGAATATTTTTTCCCACAGATACAAACTATTAAGATATTCCCGAGAGCGTCAGTTTATTGATGGTTTAAATAATCTAGTATATATGCCATCTATATTTGCCAATAAACTGTATACTAATATCACTGTAAACCTGGTGCCAGAACTAGCTCCTGTTCAAGATTATTGATGGCATAGCAGAATAAACTACTGGATCTATATTTTGTAACACTGGAAAAATACTAAATCAGGTATTTCAAATGACTGCACAATCATGTGTCAACTAGTGAATGCTTCACATCAAGAAACCAATAAGTACTCAAGCCTTGTTAGCTTTTCTGTAGATAATAAATACAGCATGCTTAGAAATCAGGAAAATTCCTTTCTCTAAGAAAGCGTGCATTCAATGAACTATAATTATTTTTTTAATGTTTTCCATATCATGTAAATATCTGTTAAAATATTAGGCTTTTGACTATGGCAGCATTCTGCATGTTTTGGAAGTATTTGTGTTTAGTATTTCTAGAATTTAGGCATGAAATATAAGCAATTAAATCTAGACAAAAATTTGAATGATTTATAGGCTGATTTATAAATACTGGCTATCTGTTACAATAAACTTTTATGTTTATTTTGAGCTACAACCTTTCTGTGTAACACCTACACCTGTGATTTTGCCACCAAACTTATGATAAATAAACTTTCAATCTTTATTCTATCTATTACCGGGGCAGTTTCCTGAATATGCTTGAAAGAATATTATTTATGCATATTCCATACATGGAAACTGTCTATGATGTTGCATTTCATTATGGTTCTTAACGTGCCAGTAGTATTAATGTCAGGTTTATATTTTAGTCTATTTTCATATCGCTCTTTTGTGGATTTTTTTAATAATCAACATCATTCCATCCAAAATGAAAAGTCAAATGAATTAGAAGATAAATATTAACAGAAAGAAGTGATGGGGTAAAGTCTTTATATGAGTAATAAGTGAAATGTTCAGAGTAATTGTTATTGGTTAATTTTTTTCTTGTTGGAAGTCATTGGCTTTGGAGTCAACCTGAGGAGAAATGTGTTGAAATTTATCTTAAACCAATTGCCTTCAGTGTTAAAAGTTTTCCATTTCTTTGTAAACAGTGCATTTTCTGCAAACAAGCTAAGATTCTTCTGTTTATGACGTTAACATGGGGTGAATCTGGTCACTATATTACAAAATTATTTTGTTCTTGTTTTTGTGCCCAGTACACAAAACTTAGGTATGTATCATTCTAGTTTTTATTGGACTGGTGAAGATTGACCTATAGCATCATTTTTTTGAATGCTCTTCTTTGAATACTTGAGCTATTATCTTTACAGAGTGAATCACTCTGTTCTAATACAGGCATTTCAATGTTGAATGTAATTATGGACCAAGATTAAACATTTGAGAACCAAAGAATTACTTTTTTTCCTTTCAGAATGGAAAAAAAAATCATTGCTCAATATCTAAAAAAGAGTAAAATCAATTCAGATGTAATTTACACTATGGATTAGTTCTGTAGGTGTCTTGCAGTTGTTTGGGACAAAATTACTTTGTTTTCTCCTAACAACATCAGCATAGGAACTGATTGTAGGCTGCTCATTAAGTATACAAAGCGATGTCTATCATTCCAAATAATTTGTAATTTGAAGATATTAAAATGAAACAAAATGGCTGCTAAATATATAATTTTGACAAAATTAAATGAATCAAGCATGCCAAAAAGTACTTAACCTTTAAATCTACCGGTAGATACTATGTTTTGTACATTTTTTTCTCAATTCCCAGTTAGTGGATTTTTGCAAACATGTTATTTATAACATCCTGTCCTAATTCAGTTCTGTGTGACGACAGGGTTTGAATGAGTTTGAATTGTCTTCAATATTGCCAGCTTGATACGCAAGCTTCATAAAAACTGTCTATGAGGTATGCATAGAATTTAAAATTATATTTTTAATCTTCCAGGAAAGTAAAACAATCCTTTTTGCTCAATTATGCCATTCTGTAATAGATCTTTATATGCCATGATAGTTTAAATTCATTTGGAGCTGGGATTCATTTACTTCCTTTGTGATCTCTAGTGTAGAACCATTAACAGCCCGTTTTTGGTTTAAGCAGGGTGCCCTCTACTGTAGAACAGATTTGTCACAAGTAAGACAAATGCATTTCAGTCAAAATACTAAAAATGCATTTCAGTCAAAATACTAAAAATAATGAAGGCCTATAAGTGATTGTGTACTGCTAATCTAGTCTAAGCACAGTCCTCGGTCTAGAGCAAGTCCTGGTTAATACTTAGGTGGGAAAGCTCCAATCAGAAAAGAAGACAACAGCAAATCCCTTATTTGTAGATAGTCCTCACTTACTGATTGCAATTGGGACAGAAACCACCACTGCTGTGTTATCACGAAGTGAAAAAAAAATCACATGACTGAGCCTGACATACAGCAGCAGTTTGTCAATTCCAGCTATAGTCATTCTGTATAATCACATACAGTCATTAAGCATGATGTCACATGACGTGACTGTGACTTTTTGTTGGCTTCTCTGTTATTTATCAGAAACTGACAAGGAAGGTTGCAAATGATGAACATGTGACCATGGGACACTCTGAGCATTGTACAGGCATGCCAGTTGCCAAGCAGAAATTACAACCAGGTGACTTTGGGGAGTTGTAACAGTTGCAACTTTGAGGATTGGTCTTAAGTTTCATTATTTAACACCGTCGTAACTTTAAAATGTCACTGAACAATTGGTACTGCTATGAAAAGTACATGTTTGTTGATGAAATCACTAGTTGCTGAAATTCAGCTTGGAGAATTTGCTTCTACGAAAACCTTAATTATTTTGGATTTTTCTTTAGTTCCCCTGACATTATATTTTAGGCTGAAATGAACATTTGTCTTATCTATAGTGTTATCTTTTGTCTTGGATTTTAGGTCCGGTTCTTCATTGGGTGAAACATTGTTTGATATTTATATGTAAATGAGAAAAATGGTACTCATACATATAAGGCAAAGTGTACTTAATCCGATCTTATTTTTTCAGGTGTAAGAAGCACATTAAATGTATTAACAAGTTCTGAGTAATGTACAGAATTATGCTATCACTTATGTTGCTCATTAAAATATTTATACTTTTTAAATCTGTTGGTTTTTTTTTTTTTTTAAAAGTGTGCTACAGACTATGGATTTGTTTACCTCTAATTGTTGGAGCTCTTGGGATAGGAATCGGGAGAAAATATAATGGATACTGTGGCAGAATGGCTGTCATAGAGATGAAAGTTAAAAGGAATCCTGGAGTGCCTACCTATATATACTGTGATATCACAGAAAGGGAACTAGCACAAGAATGCAAAGTAGAGAGTAGGTTTGAACCTCAGAACATGAAATCCTTCTTCTGAAGTCACTATTTCAATAAAACCCATTTCATGGGAAAATAGATGAAGTTAAATGCCAACAGATGCATCCCAGAATTTGGCTTGAAAGTGGAACGATGAGCTTAAGTTTTTAATCACAGACCCACAGGGTCTTCTATTCAGGATCACTAATTCAAATAAAAATGACTTTCAGATGCACTTTTTTTTTTTGCCATTTTCTATTTTCATTCCATAGCCTTTCAAGCTCCCATACTTTGTGCAGTCCTTTGCATAATATCATATTAGCACTTTCAATTTCTGGATTTTCCACCTGGTCCCTCTCTCTTGTTACGTTGTGTCTCCTCATCTTCCTTTTACCAAACAAACAATTTCTCTCTTGAAAGTACATGACCAATATCAAATCACTTACTATCTCATTTTTAATCAATCTTGAAGCTACCATAGCCAAGGTACTCATTTAAGTAGTAATGAGTGCCTTGGCTGTGCTAGCTTCAAGATTGATTCCAAATACACACTGGAAAGTCACCAAGTTGGAAAATGCTGCTGTGCTATGCCTAAAGATATTTTGCCTCCTTTTTCCAGATAAATGTTACACTGTGCCATTGGCTCTGCTTCTTCCAGAGACACTTACTACTTGGCTGAGAACAGGACAAATTCTAAACAACTATAAAGCAATCACAATTGTTCACAAATTGATGCTTACTGAATGTCTTAGAGCAAGGGTGTCAAACTCAAGGCTTGTGGATTGCTTAGATCTGACCCATGGGGCCACCCTGGAAACAATGAGGGACCAGTCCGTGGTTGCCTCTGCCAGCAAAAACAAGCTTTCAAGCTCCATTTCTGGCTGGCAGAGGGCACACGGCCCTCCCAAACTCTGTTTTCGCTGGCAGAGGGTTGCAGGAGGCAGTCGCAGCTGGAAACGGAGCTCGGGAGCCTGTTTTCGCTGGCAGAGCGCTCGGGCTGCCACAGGTGCCCCCGACATGAGTGACATTGAGCAGGCCACACCCAATCTGGCCACACCCATCCTCCAGGTCAAACATGATGGTCAATGAAATGGAATTTGACACCCCTGTTTTAGCGCCTTCTATTGAATACAACATAGGACAAAAGTGTTGGTTTCTTTAAACTGAACTGTATTGTGTTTGTTGCACATTACATAAGTATTTAGAGAACATTTATTGATGCATTAAAAAAATAGCTAAGCAGTAGCAGTTACATGCTATTGCAGGAAACAAGCCATTGATAGTGCAAATTAACTACCTCCTTTAAAACATTGCTACAAAAGTGTAATATAATTTTGAATGATTTTTGCATCTTATTCCTTTGGGTCACTGGCAACAGCTGTGGTTGAATAAGAAAAAGGACTAAGAAGAGCAGCGATAGTGTAATGACGATGACCAGAATCATTAGCAGTAAAAACCACCTGTTTAAAAAAAAAGAAAAAAATCAGTTTGGGAGTGTTTTTAGTTAACATAATGATCTGATAGAGGCAATGCTAAACTTAAAGATTGCTATTAAAGAAAATGTATTATTTCTTTCATTCTGAAATTTTACCTTTTTTTTCCTGAAAATAATTAAACTCACCACACTTTTAAATCCAGCTGGATATGGAGATTGGGTCAATACAGACACATATTATGCACACACATTTCAATTAATATTATGAATCTTTGGTATTTTTGAGTAAATATAGATGGTCTTAAAGTTTAAACTTATTAAACATTTCAAGTTATATTTCTTCCCCTCCCCAAATAAACATTTATATAGTAACAGAAATTATTGGATCAAACTTTTTGGAATTAAATCTTGTGGCAAAAACATTTTTTTGCCAGTGGTTTATCTTATATTTTAATAATTTCAAATACTCACATCTGCATACTCATGAAATGGGGAAATGCCAAGTGCCTTCCAGTATGAGCTAGTGTCAAATTCCACCTTGTACATGCCTTCTACAAACAACTCATCAGTTGTAAGTTCATGGATTTCTCCAAATTCATTTGTTTTCCTTAAATTAATAAATGAGAGTATATTAATTTTGTCAATAGCTTTATTCAGAACAAATATCATATTGTTTTATTCTGACCATGGGATGGATTCAGTTAGTCATACTTAAAGCATACACATTGAAAAGAATGGGACTCCCATCAAAATTGCCAATGATCCAAATTTCTGGACACCTAACTTGTTTTTAATTAATGGGGAAACCAAATACAGAAGGAGTAATTCTATATGTGGATGTTGAACTAAGATTCACAATGTTTTGGAGCTGAGGCTAAGGAAAATTAAAAAAATCATGTCAGTTAATCAGAAGTGCTCGTATTACAATAATGTGTTTGTTCTATGCCCAACCACCTGGAACAAAGCATATTGATTCCAATGAGATTTATTTCCAAATAGGTATATAAGGTTTTGATATTAGGTCACACTCTGTCTTCTGCATCCATTCAAATCTTCTTTTTTACACTGAAAAAATAGTTACTCACTAAGCCTATATTACAGCTGATCAATACTGTAATACTCATCTATCTAAACTACTGAGGATTGTTACACATTCTTTTTCTGAGAATCGTTAATACAGAAATGTCTGATTATGTTAAGTTTAAAACCTTGCTATTAGTTACATCTCTAAAACAATGTAGTAAAGGTGATGATTCACAAATAAATAGGAACCGTTATTTGAACATACTTCCTCGCTGAATCAGGATTTGGGAAGGAGATAGTGCCATCACCATGATAAAATAGCAAAGTTCTGAGGAAACACCGAATCTACAATCCTTCATAAATAATAAGCAATGAATGCTTGTGGCTAATTGGTTTGTGTTGTTAATACATTCCATTTGAAAAGGAAACATAGAATGGTCAATGGATTCTATCCGACACTTTTCATGTGGTCTTACCCACTGGAAAATTCCTTCCAGGTCCTATCTTCACCCTTTTTGAATACTTTTACTGGGAGGTTGGTAGCTGGGGTTCCTCGAACTGCATCAAGGACTTTCACCATCAGGGGACACTTTGAATCAGCGGAACTATGGGATTCCTTGATACAGCAAAAGAGATTTCTATGAGCATTTTGATAGAATACAACCTGTTTTGTGAATAATAGACTTTGCTTTACTCGTGCACTTTAAAGGATTTCTTTTGGTAGAGGTGATGCTATTGGGAAAGCCCTAGTGTGAACTAAGAATAAGTTAAATTAGCATAGAAACAGAATGCAACTTCCAGAACTTGTTTATAAACTGATATTTAGAACATATGTAAACACACAGATATACAAAATCCTGATAAACACTTTTTTCATATGTCCTCTGAACTGAAGCATTGCCCTCCCCCCCCCTGCTAGTTCTGCAACAGGCATTGATGAATGGATATTCATTCTATCCAAAGTTGCAGGTATTACAAAAACCACACAATGAACAGGGTATGGTTACAGATGCAAATAACTGATAGTCAAGACTTCCCAGTTTCTTATAACTGCCAGCCAATCCAATTTCATTGCCAACATCTTAAATCCTTTTAATTAAACTAAAAATGTTATTAAAAATAAATGTATAAAAAAGAAAAACACATTTCATACATGGTTGGGTCTTTGAAACCTCCATTTCAGTTATTTGAAATAAATTTATGCCTAAAATACTTTGGATAAAAATGCAGTGATCAAAAGACAGAATTGATGCCATGGATTTTCCTACAGCAATTGTTTCATAATACTTACAAACAAGGCAAAGGTGCCACTTAAACAATACTTACCACTGGTGCAGCTTCAATGAGACACCCCATTGTAGCCAAGCAAAACAAAAGGAGAGAAGAAGGAGCCATTGTGTATGCAAACCAAGAGACTCTACCAGCAGCTACAGGGTAGTGGGATTCAGGTTTTTATACTGAACCCTTGAACAAAACAGGCTACTTATCAGGTGCCTGTATGACTTGAAACCTGCTGATTCTGATTATTTACTTAGCAAGCATCCCGCTGTGCAAAGCTTCTATCCAGTGGCCTCTTGCTGAAAGCTGTAGAATTACAGTAGATAGGTAGAAGGAAGGACTATGCAGGTGCCGGGGATGAGAGAATCAGTAACCTACCCAAACATGAACCTTGCCTATTGGGATTACTCTGTTAGCATAAGCATAAAAGAAATACGTTAAGCAACAGATGTCTGCTTAGATTTTACTGGCTCCAGCAAGCACACCATGCATCACTCATATACAGTATATACAGTTGTGTTCAAAAATATGCAACCCCCACTGAAATTGAGTGTTTTGGCCAGTTTGACATTGATTTTG
>JAEANM010017009.1:0-13091 GCA_017656035.1 Myanophis thanlyinensis
CCTCCATTTTATTTAGGTTGCCTTGTCCAGGGATTCTGGGATTTGAAGTCCACAGGTCATAAAAGAGCCACAATTGCTCACCCCTGGTCTAAGGCAAGGGCTGAGGAGTTCCCTCCATCTCTGCCACCACAAATAAATGAAACGCAAGACAATGTGGATTATCAGTTTTTAGTATAACTTATTTTAACAACAGGTTTAAAACGTAAATAAAGGTGGCGGCTAATTTGCAGTAACCATAAGCAGAATAATGATCAGATTATTGTAGTTGCTCAAGAACTAATATTTGACATTTTATAGACTGTTTAAAATGCTTTGGAAAGGTGAAAAAGTCACCAACAGAATTTTTTTTTTAAATAAAGGAGGCTTCTTTTACTACAATAGAGGAAGGTGCCAATCGAAATAAAAATGGTGAATAAGTATACGTTATGAGATTTAAAATGGCAGCTCAGCTATAAATACTAGTTTGTTATTTCAGTAGTTCTCAACTGTGGTTCGCAGACCCTTGGAGGGACCCACAATGTCATCACAGAGGATCCACAAAGGCGTTGAAGAAGTGTTATGATTTAAATCTTGAGTTAAGCCTTGTGGCTCCATGGCCACAAAAGGGATCTGTGGTGAAGAAAAAGGTTGAGAACTACTGCGCTATTACACACAGCATTTTTTCAACACCTATCTTCTTGCTTGGTTCCTCACAGGCAAAATAAAACAAAATCCACAGTGAAAAGACAGATTTGGTTTACACCGGAGTGGCAGCAAAATGACACAAAACACTCAACAGTGCAGCTGAACAAGCTTACTTTCTTCTGCTTCCACTGGCTGCTGTGAAAGGATCTTTAAAAGAACTGGATTCTTCCATACACCTTCTTTTGAGATATCAGCTAGAATTTCAAGGCTACTATCTCCAAACTCAAGTAAAGCATTATGGGAGTCCTACAAAGGGGGGGGGGGAGAGGGAGAGAGAAAAAAGCCTTTTAAATTGTTATGTTTAATTTGGAATCATTGCTGTTTGTGTCATCATCTCAATTTGAATTTTAAAGGGCAAAATGTACAGACACTTTACATGTGTTTTACACTGCTGATCTGTATGTTTTGGGAGGTTGCACATTGCTATCTGTACCCACCCATTCTCTTATTTCTTTTTATCAACTGAACCAATGACCTGCGGGACAGGAGTGAATTAACACAGCAGCCCAAAAATGTGTCCTTGGATGTCATCTCTGAATTAATACACACGAAGATTATATACTTAGGTTGGATTCACAGACTTTGCTTAACATAATGTGGTTAGGTTGGTTTTGGTTTAGTAAGTGATGTGTCCAGACCACAGTCCTTAGGTTAGGGAATTATACAGACCTTACGTACCCTTGGTTCATTCAATTAATGAGGATTAAAGAAGCTGTGGTTTCACCCAAATATACCAACCAGGCCTTGATGTTATTCAAATAATCACACACAGACATAAGACTCTCTGATTATAAATGACAGATGTTGAAATAATGTAGATAAAACAGCCAATATACTTGCCTGTATGGACTGACACAATCTTAAAAATGGATCAGACAGTTCTTCGCTCTCAGGTACAGACAACAGTTGTTCAAAACAGCTCCTGAAATAAGCAGGTTGTTAGAAAAAGTCAGGGTTATTTTATCTTTATTCACGGATACCTATTCAGTGCTAAAGGATGACACACTTCACAGCCTACTACATTTGTGTAACAACATCATTTGTGCAATGGCATTATTGCATGATGTAAATCACTGTGGAAATCTGGCCTATTGCATGAAAACTCCACAATGCTGAGCTCCATTAATTTTGAGGTTTCAGCATAACAACGTAACTGCTATTATTAATTATCATTAGTTATATATATAATTATAATTATATTATTATAATTATAATAATACTAATTATTAACAGACACAACACCTTTCATGAGAAAAAAAATCAAGCTTCTTGGTAACTAGTCTTATATATTAGCATCAATGTAGGGTTCTTTAAAAAAACAAAACTCCTGAGTATGACTTTCCACAACTCTTCCTCCTATGGTTCTTAGGATCCCATGGACGCCATGCAAAGTTTTTCTTATTCTACGTAGGATATGTAACTTGGTGCTTTTCAGATGTTTTGGACTACAATTCCTACAACAGACATCTAGTTGGGGCCAGAACAGTTGGAGAATGCGGGGCTGTCTAGAAATAAAATACAGGTATGTATACATAAGTACATTGGAACCTATAAGAAGAGAAGATTTTACCACACAGCAAAAATTTCAGTTAAAACAGAATGCCTGGAATCAAACGTACAATACTAGCCTGCCAAGTACCAGAAGAACATCTTCACATTCTGTAGTCAAGTAAGGTCGGGCACTGGCAAAACTCTGAATGGCAACTCGATAGACTTCCAAAAAAGGCAAAACTTGCTCCGAAGTACCCTGATTGCCAGCATATTGCAGCAGGGTCTAAAAACAAAAACAGATCAGAAAAGAATTTTGGTTATCAGCTGAAAATTTTAAAATTCTGACTGCCAAGCAATACTGAATTCTATAGTCACACACTGAAGGAATTAAACATTTAAGTTGTTTTAAAAGGAGAGAGAGAGAGAGAGAGAGAGAGAGATGGCATTTCTTTCTGCAGTACTCCTAAAACAAAAGTGTTGGTTTATCTTTTTAAAATGTAACTCTTGAAAGAACTATGTGGAAGCAGAAGCAGCTTTGTTTGTAGCTTACTGGAAATCACAGGATCTGCTTTCTGAATCCATGGCAATGTGATGTAATGTGACTATAACATTACAACTGTATTTTCAGAAATGGTTTTAGCTTGCTTAAGACAGATATTTCACATGTACAGTCACATCTGTTGACACAAAATAAACAATTTTTTTCCTTCCCCACATACTACTCCATTTCACAAACCATACAAAACAATGGTTTCTCTTATGTACAGCTTATGGAATAAACTGTCATGGCTACATTTCACAAATCACAATGAGCCCAAAAAAACAAACACCACAGCACACATCAGTGCGATACGTGTACTCAAATTTGTAATCTAAAGGTGATATGAAATCCTTCCCAGTAATATGGTTGCTTTTAACCAACAGCATTTAAATGTTTTAAATGATCACATCTAGGGCTAGTTCTCATGCCATGCTAAACAGCTTGGTTTTGGCTTTGTACAATGCGTGAATTCATTAATTACTGTTTAATATTTTGTGCAAAGCAGGCCTCTACAGCTTGCTCAAAACCCAAGTTTAGTCCTTTTACTAAAACTTTAACCAAAATCATGACTATGATGGAAATTGCCACAACCAAACAAAACCTGAAGATGCCAGTGTTTAAGGACCTTGCCATGATCTTTTCATGTGAACTGTTTTCACAATAACACACCTGGATAGGAAGAGGAGAAATGTCAATGCTCTTTGTTTTGTTGGTTGGATTTCCACTTCCATTTCAGATTGTATCACCCAGACTGGATAAAAATGATGATTTTTTTTTTAATCAGATTTTTTTTATTTAAATTGGATTTTTTTTATTCAAATCAGATTTTTATCAATTTTATTTTAATAAAATGCTTTTGAAGTAAAAATCTATCTAAAGATAAGTTTTCCACTTAAGATACATTAATAATTTAGTTTATTCCACATGAAATGGAGCTCAGTTATGTAGCATGAGGCTGTATATTCTGCAATATCGGGTCTGTCAGTGAATCAACAGTGGGTCAGAGGAGGAGCTGTTGCAGGACAGAGATGACAGTTGCTCTTTAAAAATGATTTAAATCTAGTCGATTTAAAAAAAGCCTTTTTACTAGTGATTTAAATAATGATTTAAATTGACTCAATTTAAATCAAATCCACCCTGGTATCACCTAAGAAAATCATGTGTTGAAGTACCTACCAAACAAGAATACAGGTTCTGCTATCTCCCATGACTTCTATCTTGCCTTGGTCTGCTTACCAGGAATAAGACTTTATGAATTCAATGCAAAGACAGGTGGTGGTGGTGGAACTGCCCACCAAATTACAGCTGCCTCATGAATGGAAAGTGTTAATGAGCCTTTCTACATTGTTTTGAGTGCTCAAATGTGTCCTACTTATGTTCTCCTACTAATTCTTACATTACTCTGCAAGATACAGCAGTATATTTGCCACACTCTACATGAATCCATCAAACCTTGGAAAGCAATAGGGGTAAGTTGTTCTTTGTAAGCATGTTCTGTAAACAGAATTAATTTAAATGGCATGCTTTATATGTTGTACCCTGCACTGGGAATATATGTACAGTTCTTTAAAATGCCCGCAGCTAAAGGGATCTGGGACTTCATTTTCCTCAAGTGACTTGTGCCGAACGGTAAACCAGTCAGAGGTGAAAAACAGTCGCAATGTTATTACGAATGCATGAAAATCTGTGATCAAAACCCCAAAAGCACAGACACTTGAAATTCTAGCTACTTCAGATCATGAATCTAAGAGTGATTATATTTGCCCAAAGACTATGATGTAAGGAGCTTGGAAAATTCAGGAATTTCCAGATACATCAAGCCATCTAGGAAAATTGAAGCGGCACATAATATAGTGCCTTTCACCACAATGAGCATCATAGATTGTAGAAGTTACTGCAATTTCTTATGGGTACTTACTTTAATAGTTGGAATTCTTTGCTTGATTAGCTGGAAGGGTAAGTTAAAGGAAGCTTAGGTAAAGGGAGGTGCTCAGGTTTGCCCTTTTCCTGCCTTTTTAAAGCAAAGCACTTTCCCATTTATTCTCAAATGTCAAAGCTAGAATAAGTAGAAATAGCTGAAGTGCATATTAGTGGGAAATACAATGGCTGAAGAAACTCAATCTCATGGTTTAAATACCTATTATGTTGAATCCAGAGAAGCAAGTATGCTCCACAAGAGACAGCACAGCTCGAACTTCACCAAGCCATTTGAGAGTTAAGGTTAATTAGAAATGGAAACAGAGAATCTGACTACATGAGGCACCTGCCATACTCTCATCTAGAAATCTAATAGGTAGTCCTGTATTGTGTAAGACAGTGGTTCTTAACCTGGGCAATACTGCCCCCCAGGGGGTGATTTCATTTTTCAGGGGGGCAATGGAATGAAAAGGGGCAACGTGGGGGTGAAGGAACGAAAAGGGGGCGATGGAGCGAGACGGATAATTTTGAGACTTTTGCGTACAATGAATCTCTATATATCTGTTGTACAAAACCATCAGATCACTCGCTATTAGTGGATTGTGTTTTCAAATGTTCCTCCAGCTAGGTTCAGTGCAGAATGCCGTACATATGTGAATACGCATCGCTTATCTTCATGCACGTTGCACAGCAGCCTGTACCAATACAGTGGTGCGCCACTGCAATTGAATTTTGTTTTCAGTGGTCATTACATTTAAGTGTCTTGAATAAATAAGATAATAATGAAATGCATGTATCACGAAGTTTGGGAATAAAGTGATGGGGTGGCACCAAACTTTTTCACACAGTTGAGATATGGAGAAAAGACCGGAAATAAATTATTTGCAACACTATGGCCTGATGACAATTTTAAAGAAAACAAAAAAGTGTTTGCATAAATTGAAGAATTATTTCCTATGTTGGATTGAGAGGTTATGTTGGGGGATGGGGCGATGACAACTTCCTCATTGGCTCAAAGGGGCAATTTGTTCAAAAAGGTTAAGAACCACTGGTGTAAGAGGCAAAAATCTAAAATTATGTTTTTAAAAGTAGCTGTACAGCGCACCTATCACACAAGGGGAATGTCATAGCTAATCTGCATTTCAAAGACAGTCAAAACAGTTTGTCTTCTGAATTATGGACATGACAACACCCAACACTTCAGTAAGCCAACCGAACTCAATCAAATTCTTTTAAAGTAGAAATCTATTTTATTTATTTGTAACTATGCTAGGGTGCTTTGTACGTCAATGTTTCCCCCAAAAATGGTGGGGGGAAAACCATTAGAAAAGCTAGTGAAAACAGAGGTCCATTTTACAACATTTATTGCAGAAATTACTTACTAAACCCCTCTGTCAACATACAGAATCAAATATAAATTTGAAGAGTTCTGTTCTAAAGCTCTTCACCTTTGCAGTGTGCACTTTTTCCCAGCCTCCCTGTAGATCTTCATGCCTGAATCTCACAGGTCTGGTAAAGTAAATTACACTGACTCCCATCACACAAACTGTATATACACATGTAGAAAGGAATTTTCTAGCTTTCCCTTTCTCTCTTCCTCCTGCAGTACTGGAGGAGGATAAATCAGAATCTTTCACTTTATCAGGTTCCTAGGTTTAAATTATAGCTTGGTGAACAGCTAATGGTCAACCTAGAAACACCATCAATTTATTGACTGTGTTCTGGCTTTTCCTGGACACAAAGGAGATTCAGGAAAGAGACTGGGCAAACATAGCATCCATGAAGATCAACGCAAATATGAAATAATATCTATGTAGCTAGAATGAATCATAGGCCAAGTACTAAAACCTTTAGAATAAATAACTTCTACAAAAGAGTAAATAAGAATAAAGTAAGTGTAAGTGGAACAGTCATAAATTTTTCTCATGTTTATCTTTCACTTCCTTCCTTACATCCATTTTAAGACTAACCTCTCTGGACTAGATAGAGCCATATAAATAATAATAAACAGGTATATAATAAGCAGGTGATCTGTTAATAAAATAAATATTAACGTTATTCAAAGTTCTTGCCAGAATTGCCAATGCAAAGGATTCAGGTGATAACCACATCAAACATTGTGCTTAACCTAGCTGAGTCAAGTACTTGGACAATATTTTGAATCGGAATCTAATGGAAGGGATTAGGTTCATGTTTCACGATAAAAGTTAACCAATTTAACAAATCAGACTCAGAATGCCATTTAAAAGCAACAATTAGTTTATAATTGATCTGGCTTGGTATATAACCAATTTCGATGTATACATGCTGTACAATGACAATAAAGACTACACTACTATATTATATTGTGTGAGCATAATCATTGGAAGTTGTATTTCCCAACTTTTAATTTCACCTCTATTCCCACCTGTTCCTGAGCATCCAGAAGTTTTAAGTTTCTCTCATTTTAGCATATGATCTTACTAATATAGTAGATTTAACCATTCAGCTGTGTCTGACTCCTGATAGTTTTATAGGTGAGTGCTCTCCATGTTACTCTGTCAAGCACAGCTTCTTTCAGTTGCTGGATCTTTATCTTTCTATCAGCTCTGATGGTATCAAGCCACCAAGTTGTTTGCTGCACCTTCTTCCTGATCCACTAACCATTCTTGGCATCACTGACTTCTCCAATATATTTGCATGCATCAGTGGTGGAATCCAACCGGTTTTGCTATTGGTTCGGTGCATGCACGCGACAATCGCATGGCTTCTAAAATGCTTGTTTTTCCTTACCGGAGGCAGCCCGGGTGATTAGGAAGGGTGCGAAGGCACGCAAAACAGCTGTTCTGCGTGATTCAAGTGACTAAAAAAGAAAAAAAAGGGGCTATAGGACAGAAAAGGGGCCAAACTTCATTGCCACTACCGGTTCAGTAGAACTGGTGCAACCCAGGCTGAATTTCACCACTAGCGTGCGTGATAAGGATTATTTGTAAATAAATTTTACAAATTTTGGGATTGCACTTGTAGGATCCATTGGAATAGTCTCCAGAGAAATGTTGGTCTTTCTTATAAATCGGTTATTATATTCTAGATGTTCCCTTTACATTTTTAAAAGTAGCCGTACAACACTTATCACACAAGGGGAATGTTATATGTAATCTGCATTCCAAAGACCATCAAAAGAGTTTGTATTCTGAATTATGGACACAACACCAACACTTCAATAAGCCAACCCAACTCAACCAAATTCTTTTAAACTAGACATTTATTTTATTTATTTGTAACTATGCTAGGATGCTTTTTAAAAATATCTATGTAAAATAGTTATTCTATTATATGTTGTTCAATAAAAACAGCAGAGAGGTTTTAAAATGTAACTATAAATCCGTAACAGATTCCTAATTCTACTCAAAGCTAATGGGAGTAGACGGACTTTCTTGACACTACAGAATAATAGATACCATTTGTAAACTTCTGTAAAAGGTTAGCAATTTCAGTGTCATCACATCTCTATTAGTCTCTAATCTAATAAAGGTTTTCACTGAAAACTCACACATATTAATATAAGAACCTCTTTCCCCCTCAAATCCTTTTGAGGCTCACCCTTCTCTTGTAAATACCAGACAGTTAAGGTAAATCCAGTTATCTGGAAAAGTTTACAGACTAGAAGAAGGTCCAAGCTAAGCAGGCATTGACTTTGAAATTATTCAGCAACAAAGTAACATTTGTTTTATATTTTTGCATACATAAACTATTCACATTTTCAGCATCATACTATTTTTCTGTAAGAAATATAGACCACCCCTGGACTACCAAAATTAGCACAAAGAGAAAGAATGAAAACTCATTTTTTCTTATAAAAATATTATACTCTCCAGAAGAATACCATACAAAGATTAGTTTCCAAATCATTGACTAACATATAATTGAACCCAGACTCCATATTATTCCACTGACACTAGTTTTTTTTCTTGTAAGTGCCAACTGCTAGTCAACAAAATTTCCAAAGCATAAAAAACACAACTAAAATAATAAAAAGACCTGATTAAAATACAAAGCATCTATAACAAACACAAATGAAGTCAACTGCTCTCTAATACATCTACAGCATTCATTTTTTAAAAATGCACAGTAATCACATGAAATTTAAAAAAAACATCAAAGTAATTATCCACTAAATACGCTTGAAGAAGATATCCCAGTTCAAGAATTACCACAAACAAGCATCTATCTAATCCCCAAAGGCAGAATTCCAACATACTTTTCCAGTTCTGGAGAGACTACAGATAACTCCTCAAGTGGCCCAAAGTCAATAGAAATTTTGCTCCATGTGAAATAAGACAAGTACAGAAAGAAAATAAACCACAAATCCCCTTACATGCAGATTGGATTCAAACATCCTTCAAGATACATTTGCCCCTTCTACTCAATAAAAGAATTGGGAAAAATATCTAAGAAGGTTGCCATCAAGGTGAGGACACAGACCTCAAAAGCAAAGCTGAAACAACTACCAATACAAGTAGTCCTCGACTTATGACAATTCAGCCCAAAATTACAGTTGCTAAATGAGACAGCTAAGTGGATTTTGCCCCGTTTTATGACCTTTGCTTGCCACAGTTGCTAAGTAAATCCATCAGTTGTTAAAAGTAGCAACACAGTTGCTGAGTGAATCTGGCTTCCCTATTGCCTTTTCTTGTACAGTCACAAAAGGCGATCACATGACCGTGGGAAACTGCAATTGTCATCAACATGAGTCCGTTGCCATGTCTGTGAAGTTTGATCCTGGGGATGCTGCAACGGTTGTAAGTGTAAAACAATGGTCCCAAGTCACATTTTTCAGGGCCGCTGTAACTTCAGTCGCTACACAAACTCCTCTACCTCGAAGATTATCTGTACTCCAAGTCCCCCAACCTACTCTTTTCATCCTTCCTGACCAAAAGCTGCCCAAACCAACGCAGAGCACACTTGGAAGTCCCAGGTGCTCTCTGAGCATCATGGTTCTCCGCTTGCAGGCCGTTTCATTACCCACCCATGTAGAGATTGTTAACTGTCAGCCTGCACTGATGTTGCCCCCCAGCTGGGTAATAAGACCTCTGCAGGCAAAAACCACACCAAAGGCTTACAGGAAAAAAAAAAAACAACATCCAAGGATGAGTTGAACCATGAACCCTTGAGCCCCTCATGCTCTCTTCCTTTCCCAGACCACCCTAAACATTACTTTATCTTCCTGCCTCCACCAAGCACCCATCCACCCATCAATCAAACCAAGCCATCAAGCCATACGAGAAGCAGGGAGGCCGCCCCCCACCCACCCCGGACTCGAGGGCAGGAAGGCCATATGAAGCCCACCCTCGCTCGGTTACTACCCTCTCCGGCTCAGCTCCGGATCCCGAGGACCTTCCGCTTTCTGGGGAGGGCCGAGCGCGAAACAACATCCATGCGGGCGAGTTCAAAACAGGCGGTTTTGCGCCAAAGCCGCACGCGCGGCGCTGCCCATCAGTTCTCACTAGGGTCGGCTTGGAGAGAGCGAGAGAGCGAGCGAGCGAGACCCCCCCCCAGGGTGCGGGGGGAGTGGGAGCACTGGGGGTGGGTGGGAGAGGGAGACCCCCGGGGTGCTGGATCTCACCCAATTCTTCGAGAAATTCGGGTGGGCGGCGAAAGGAGGCGGAGGAACCCGGTTGGACCCCCGCCCCAACCGACAGCCAGCCTGGGAAAGCGGGGTGAGGGGGGGGGACCCGAAGGGAGCCCCCCCACAAGAGGAGGGGGCAGAGAAGGGGATTCCCACCCCGACCTGCGAACGGCAACGGCCACGGGAAGCGTCGGCGGGGATGTCTCCAGCCCCGCCTCCCAGCGCCAGGCAACGGCTGGCTGCCCCCTTCGCCCCTCCGCCGCCCCCGCCGCCACGGGCCCAAAAGGGGGGGTCCCGAGGTCGGGTTTCCCTCTCCTGCCCCCCCCCGAAGCCTCTCCCCCCTCCCCAAGGGCCTCCCCGGGAACGGCCACCCCACCCCCGCCACCCCACCCCACCCCAGCCCCGCTTACCTGACAGAACCCTCGGCAATAAGCGCTGGAAGAGGCCGCCTCCGCCGCCCCGGGCTCGCGCAGCTCCGCCCGCAACTGCCACAGCCGGGAGCGGAGGCCAGCGGCCAGCCGCTGCATCTCCGGCGGCAGGGCCGCGTCAGCCTCGGCGTCCGCCATCTGCACCCGGCCCCACTGCGCGTAGGCAAACGGGTCACGTGACACCACCTCTTCCCCTCCCCCGCGCGCTCCGCCGTCGCTGACCACATCGGCGGGGACGCGTCACGTGACTTTCGGCGGGCCCCGCCTCCTCGGGGCCCCGCCCCCTCTCCCTTCCTGGCGCATGCTGTCGCCCATCGGGAAAGCCACGAGCGGGGAGGTCCTATTGGTCGATGCTCGCTCTCTCTCTCTCTCTCTCTCTCTCTCGAAACCGTGACGTAAACACATCGCGCTGGGCGCGCCCCTCTTTTTCCTCGAGCGAGCCAATGGAACGGAGGGGCGGAGCTCCCGCTTCAAGGCGATGGTTCGGGCAGCCTGGGCCGTTGTGCTGCAGCAAAAGAGATCTAATGCGATCCTCCGCTTTATCTTTATTTTATTTTTTTAATGTTCGTGGGTTGTCCTTTTAACGTTTTCAATAGGTTAAGCTATGATCCGGAAATAATTTTTCTACATAGATATATGTATCTATATATCTTTATCTGTCTATCTTTCATTCTTTCCTTTTCTCTCCATATTTTTCTATATCTGTAACTCTATATCTATCTCTGTCTATCTAATGGAACGACATTAAAATATTTTCTTTTTCAATTAAAACTTTTTAAGTGCTTAATTTAACTACAAGCTTTAATATTTTTTTCCCTTTTTCTACTACCAATTGTATTGTTTATTTTAGGAGAAATTGTTTTTTTTTTTTGCTGATTTCTGAAAATCTATGTTTTTTTAAAAAAAAAACTTTGCCCAAGGATCTCTACAGGTGTGTTGGAGTAGATACCACCCCAGGATTGAAACCCTAATCTACATCAAAGAAAGGCACTTTAAAGGCACTCGACTATCCTGCTTCTATGTTATTCTAGGTAACAAGCAAAAGTAATTATAAAAGCATTTTAAAATGCAAGGCTTAAAGAGAGAATAAAATCTCAAATGTATTTAATATATTTATATACTGCTTCCTATGCCAACGTATTTCATGATTTACAATTAAAACAATAAAATAATACATTAAAATGATATTAAACAATATTTAGTAAATGAAATATTTATTAAAATGGAGAGGGCAAATGTTCTTAAAATATTCATAACAGGAAGGCCTGAATGAAGAGATTTATTTTTAACTGATAGCTAAAAAAATTATATAGCAAACACCTTCCAAATTTCTGAAGAGATATGATTCCACATTAATAGTGCATAACAAACACTACCAATGAAATACTAGCAAAACTATTAAACAAATATTAAAAAAAAAATTCCTAAATGGTATTCCTAAAAAAATTAAGGATATATGTGTATTTCATAGTTCTGGAATTTATTTTTGGCAGCAAGTGTAGAAGCAGGTCATGTTAAGCCATGATACGGTTTATTTTGTTGCAGAGTGGAGGGAACATAGGATGTTTGTTAATTTGAGTAACATCTTTAACTTATTGTATTTAGCTTTAGCTTAATATTCAACCACTGAATATTAATCTCGTGGACAGAGAGTTGATCATAAATAATTTTTTAATCACGCTTATAGGATTTATTTATTTTTAAAATGCTAATAGTAACTCCCATTAGGACAGACAAAATCATAAGTATCTCAGTTAAAGCCAAAATAAAAGCTTAACTCTTCCTGTGTTGAGATCCTGAAGCTGATTCATGCAATGAGAGGATCTCTCTTACCACATTTTTCCTAAAAATAGCATCCTGGAATTTGGGGGGGGGGGGGAGAGAATTCCCCCCCCCCCACATACAATTTTGCTGGACCTTATTTATGCTTATTTTCCCCTTACTATTCTAATCATTCCATCACCTACCCCACGACTATAACTTGTTGATTGTATCCTTATGATTTATATTATTGTCTCCTAGTATGATTTGACTACTTATTTGTACTCCATGACTATCATTAAGTGTTGTATCTTGTGATTCCTGACGAATGTACCATTTCCTTTAATGTACACTGAAAGCATATGCACCAAAGACAAATTCCTTGTGTGTCCAATCAATAAAGAATTCTATTCTATTCTATTCTATTCCATTCCATTTTTTCTGATGCAGGCTCAATATGGTATGCAAAATGACTGATTCCAAGCTGAAGCCACTTTTGAAACAATCTTAAAGCTCATTCCCATATTTTTATTCTGAATCCAAGCCACTGCCCAGCCAATCCTCTCTACCTTCTGACTCACTAAAGCAGGGGTAGGGAACCTTGGCTCTTTCATGACTCATGGACTTCAACTCCCAGAATTCCTGAGACAGCACTTCTTGC
>JAEANM010017010.1:0-13090 GCA_017656035.1 Myanophis thanlyinensis
AAAGGCCACAGGTAGCCAGTGCAGCTCACGCAGGAGAGGTGTTACATGGGAGCTCCTAGGAGCTCCCATAATTACCCATGCGGCCACATTCTGAACCAACTGCAGCCTCTGGATGCTCTTCAAGGGGAGCCCCATGTAGAGAGCATTGGCGTAGTCCAGATGGGAAGTTACCAGGGCAGAAGTGACTGTGCGAAGAGCGACCCGATCCACAAAGGGCCTTCTGATTGTGAAGGAGGTGCTGTTAATGTCCTGTCCTGATGTCTGGAGCTATAAGAGCCAGGTTGGGTAAAAACAGACCGAAGTGGAACCCAGGTTAGACAAAATTGTTGTTTGTACATTGGGTTTTTCCAATGACACCAGCATCTCCTCATGGGCAAAAGAGCATTTAGGGATTTTTTCTGGACTCGTGAATCTTGCCTGAATAGGAGGTAGAAGCCATAGCTAGAAGGCCTTTGCTGCTATGTGAAATATAACACCACCATATAGAAGAACTAGGATCCAATAATACATGCCCTCATTGCTACTACACTGGACTACTACAACGTACATAGGTTTGCTCCTTAAAAATATTGTGTGCCATCAAGTTATTTTGATTCCTCGTGACCACAGAGCTAGATTTTCTCCTTGATTTATCCTTAAGTCCCATATGGATATCACTAGTGTATCCACCATGCTTTTGGTCATCCTCTTTCCCTCCACTTTTTCTACCACTGGACTCTTTTCCAGAGAGCTGAATCTTTGCAAAATGCGTTGAAAGTAGGATACTTTGAGGCTGCTCATTTGTACCTCGAGTAACAAGCCTGAATTGATTTGTTCAATGATCCCTTGGTTTGTTTTCTTCATTGTCCATGATATTCTTAAATCTTCTCCAACACCAAAGTTCAAAGGCATCAATACTCTTTCTATCTTTCTTCTTTAAAGTCCAACTTTTACTGCCATAGCATATCACTATAACTCAGAGAGTTTTGTAGGTATAATCAGATCAGGGCACTTGAATATCTTTTCCAAGGTCTTCATGGCTGTTTTGCAGAGTCCTAGTCTGTGGCATATTTTTGAGTAGCTCCTTACTTGCATTTATTACTTAGTACGTGCAACTTGTCCAGAATGCAGCCTATATATACTTACTGGCACTAACAGCAGGAAATATATATAATATTGATTCTGAAGGCCCTGCACTGTTTGCCAATTAATTTATAGTTCACAGTTTAAGGTGCTTGTAATCTTCAGGAAGATTTCAAAAATAGATTTATTAGAAAGGGCATTTTGTATTTTCATTTAAGAACCATCCCACCTTTTATTTCCGTACTTTTGTTTTCACATTCACATTTTTTTATTTTATTTGGGGGCTTTAATTATCTTTTGACCACACTATGGATATTTTTACATTTTTCCTGCATGGAAACCGACAAAAATCATCACATTGAGTGGCATATAAGTAAAATAAATAATTACTATGTGCAAAGGAAGGGTAGAAATGCCAAGTCAAATTTTTGCCAGAAACACACAGTGTTTCCTCATTCTTATTCATTTTTACACAAGCACCCCCTCCCCGTGTTGTTTCGATGGTTATTTTTTAAAAAAAATCTTGTTAAAGTTTATTGATTTGAGAATGGATATAACTATAATGTATGTAAAACAGGTGCAACTCCACATATTCAGAAATATTTAAAATCTTGCTTCATAATTATCAGGAACATTAAGGAGTAGAAACAGTGGTAGTTTAATCATGAACTGTCCTATCACATGCTAATATTCTGATACGTTGAAGATCTATTAGCAAATACCCTGTGAAATAGATTATGTTCCAACATCTTAGATGACCTGTTAAGTATCCATATATGCAATTATTCTTCACACATACAGTATAACTGTTACATACAGCTGCCCCCTTAATAATTAGCTTTTCACAATAATGGCAATATAGTTAGAACAAGATTCAATATACTCAAAATCTGCAGTTGAGAGTCGATTCATATGCAACAGAATGTTTCAGGAATATGTTTTTTAAGAGTCAGTACCCAGAAATTAAAGAAAGTAAGAATGAATGATTTATTGCATCCATATACATTTACCTTGCAATAGTGTATTCGAAATGACACCTATTAACTCCACAGCAACAATAATTAAACTAATTTCAATATATATTAAAAAGTTCAACTGTAAGATGGCAAAACTGTCTTATTAGGATATTGCCAACTAAGAATAAAAAGTGTTGAAGTTGTTGCGGTAAGCATTCATTACACATTTCTGTTGAAAAGCAGCCCTACAAATTATTAGCAATTAAGGGAATCCCCAAAAACTAAGTTTTTTTTGGGGGGGGGGGTTCCCATCTTTGACTCCCCTCCACACTTTTTCTCCCGATAACAATTAGGAGGGAATTTGTCTTGGATTTAAAAAAAATATTTCTGGAAACTAGAATGTTATATGTATGAATAAACAAGAGAGAGAGCTAAAAAAAGAAAGAAAACACTGCAATTGCACTGGCGTTATTTTTAAATCTCACTAAAGCCAGTGGGGTTTAACTTAGGGCACAGATGCGCTAAAATCAAGTTTGTCTCCCCCAGTGCTTCCTACAGGATCCTCCCCTTCCTAACACATAGCCGTTTCGCCTATACCTCCCATTCCATCTCCACATTAGCCCTTCCCGGTGTCCCTCGGATACACGTACACAACAAAACACACCGACCCGTCCCCCGCTCCCCACCCGCAACACCCACCCACCCACCCACCCAAGAAAAGACGCAAATACCCCGCCTCGCCTAGCCTAGCCTGAAGGAACTGCAGGCTCCCCTACCCCACCGCCGGTGTCTCTCTTTCGCAGCATCGGTAACCTTAGCAACCGCAGGTGCGGGAGCCATTGGCCAGTTTAACAGGAGGCCGCGTCCAATCGGGACCCGAGCTGAGGCGCGCTCCGCCAATCTGTGCGAGGCATAGGGCAGGGCGTCTTGTTGACGTCTGACGAGGGGAAGCGCAGGGGTTGGGGGGGGGCGCGAGGGGCGGGAAGAAGCGGGAGGAGAGCCTGCGAGGGAGGGGGGAGGGGAGGGAGGAGGAAGAGGAGGAGGAGGAAGGATTTGTGCTGCTCGGCTGTGGCACGTTAGTCTGCCCACCATGGACAAACCGGGGTAGGGCCCTTCCCGGCGGGGCGGCCGCGGCCCCTCCGCGCCCACGAAGACCCAGCGCCGGCGGGGGAGGGGTTCCTGGCTCAGGCAAGGCGGTGAGTGACCCTTCGCGGCTTCTTTCGCTTTTCCCCCAGCCGGGGAGAAGGAGCCGACAGAGCTCCGCACCGGCGAGGCTGCAGTGGGCGGAAAGCAGCGGGGGGCTCTCGGAGGGAACGGCCTGCCGGAGATCCCGCTGAGGAGGTGGGAGTCTTTTTTTGAGCCTGCCTGCCTGCCTGCCTCCCTCTCGTCCGGTCCCCGCCGCTCTTTTCCTTGCTTTTTTTTTTTTTTTACCTGCCCCTCCACTTCCTCCTGCTTGGATGGATTAGCTCCATCCTCTCGCCTCCTGCTAACTTTTCCTTCCCGTCTTGCTCTGCCTCTCTCGGGTCTCTGTCGTCCCCCAAGTTTTTAAAAGAAACTTGGCTACTAACCGTGCCTCCTCTAATGAAGCTCATTACTTCTTTTTTTTCCCCTCCCAATCGCTACCTTCTTCCCTTGCTCGCCTGAGCCTTCCCTATCTGTTTCACAGTCCCTCTCGCGGTTGCCGTTTTAGTTTTGTGTGTCCCCCCCACTTTATTATTTTTTTATTCCTCCTTCATACAGTAAATGCATCCTCCCGGTATCTTTTTTTTTTCCTTCTATGCTTAAAAGGGCAAATCTGCTTTACACTCTAAATATTTGTCTTTCTGTCTTTGGGTTTCTTTCTGTAAAGGAGCTCCACCTAAACGCTCTCCCTTTTTTAAAAAAATACATATATATATCAACTTCCTTTATTGCAGATTTCCCAGTCTTTATTCCTTGTCTCCTTTGCCCTTGCATATTTAGGTGCCTGTGTTTCAATAAAATACCCTTCCCCTTAGCCTTTTCTACCTTTGCGCTTAAATGCTGTTCCTCAGAAACGTCCAAAGCTGCCCCCTTAAAAACTCTTTACGTTTTTTATCTAGTATTATTTATTTATCTAGTATTATTTATTCTCTCTTCTAAAGCTTCCTGTCTCTTCTCTTTAAGCCAGGCTTACCTAATGTCCTTTGCCCAATGAAGAGTACCTTAAATGCATTGCTCCCCCTTTTTAGCTTTGTCCTTGAATTAAAATGAATAGCTTATGATTTCTGTGAAAATGATCAGTCTTTATCTTACAAATGTTGCATTTTGTTAGTTTGCTCTCTGGTATTTTTTTTTTCCATGTCTTAAACCTCCCATATTACTACATAAACCCTTTCAGTTTCTCTCTGGCTATTTGCAGTTCTCTTAAATGCTTTTTACAAGCTTCCTTCTCCTGTCTTCATCTCTGCCTTCTCCCAGGTTGCCACTGTAGAAATTTTCTGCTTCTTTAGTCTTTTTCTTTCTTAAAGGGGCTTATTCCAGTCCTCTTGATTCCCTATTAGCAAGTCCACCCCCCACCTTTTTTTTTAGCCCTTTGATTCCTTCTCTCTTAACCTGCTGAGCTTCTCCTCACTCAACCTTGCCCAGTCTTGTATTTTCTCTCATTTGCTTGTTAGAGCTATTTGCAACCCGGTTGGAGGAGCAAATCCACAGAGAGCTTTTAGCATGTCTTCTTTCAGTAGACCTCTACTGCCCCTCTGCAATTGCCCTGTAGGGAAAAGACAAAAAGAGCAAGGGGGTAACCTAGCTCTGGCTACCTATTTGATGAGTGTAACACAGCTGTGCATGTGTGGATGGAAGCTGGTGGTGTGCTGGATAGATTAAGAGGCAGGTGTGTGCCTGTGAATTTTATTGGCTGGGGAGGGGGAGACTCTTGTTTGTTCCTGGAGCTTTCAGATAGGGCAGGAATGTGAGGAATGCCTTGAAATCCAGCTGCAATAGATCGGTTCCTCCTGTCCAAGCTTTCAAAGGTCACCGGACCATCTATCTAGCAGCCAGCATCTCTGCCTGACTACTGCAGAGAATGTGTGGGAGCACTGTCTGTACTATATGCATTACGTAGGATGGGGTTAGATTCTAGTCATAATGCTCTACTTGAAGATCGGTTTTGAAGGCAAAAATAATTGCTGTGTGGCCTATCCTCCTTAACAAGGGGACAGTTTGCTTAACTCCTCCCTTTCAAACGTATTTATGCCAAGTTTTATGTTAACATAATCCAGGTTAGTGCTGTAGCATTCTTTTACATGTTTTGAAGCAGAGCTTTGGAAACTAAGTGCTGGGGAAATTGTGGGAGACTCAGAGAGAGTGGATTGAGGGGAAACATTAAATCTGCATTGTGCTAAGGAACATTTTATGGCTTTATTTTTATATTAAGTGCGTTGTCAGAAAATTAATCTGGTAGAATCTTTGTGGAGTGCTTACAGAGCATTAGAACCTCTTCTTGTTAATACTAAGCTGCAAGTTCCCCCACCTCTTACAATACCTATCAGATTAACCAATAGAGAATTTGTGTTTTCCTAATGATGGGCCAGAGAGAACTGTCTGGTACAGTTAAATTACTGGGCGTGTCAATTACCATTTGAAATCACATTGAAAGGCAGTGGGACAGAACAATTGCCAAAATTTCCCAGGTTTGCATCTAATAATTCTGTGGATTATGGCTGTTCATCTATTTGAGCTGCCAACACCAGTTAATTTGATATTTGGGTGGGGGGTGCTTAAGTCGATATCTTAGGTTCGAGGAGATAAAAACATGTTGAAAAGTTTGAAGCAGAATAGTTTAGCTGTAGGTAAAGGGGAATCATCTACGTGTCTGGACATGGTCTAAAAGTAGACTTTTTCTGTTTGTCTTTAAAAAAAAAAAGCCTGGCAGATGAAAGGAAATAATTACAATGCTTCAGTAATGAAGAAAATATAGCAGTAGCTGCCAAAGCAAGTCCCAGAGCATATCATATAGGCTGCTGTTCTGACATGTTTGGGGCAGTTTTTATAAATAGGACATGGTGAATTGGCTATTACATTTAATTAAAAGGTATCTACTCAGAAAAGTTAGACAGGATATTCTGCATCTCAGGAGGTATTGCAGTTATTTTGATGAAGTGATTATATTTTCAAGCTTTAAAAGATTTGCAGTGTCACATGCTTAAATATCATTTATGGATAACTTTTTTATTGAAAATAAATGTTGCAAAATACTTAGAGATATATCTGCTCAATACATAGCGATCATGGGAATACAGCAATACATTTTGTTAATAATATATTCTGGATTCTTCCTTCACATGTAAGGTTTTATAATTGCTATGTTTGTCTTCTGAGGAAGGATCACAAGTGCCAACACATTTAAATGGATGTTTATAATAGTAATATAGAATTAGTAAAGGGAAGCAAAAGATTTGGCATATTCTTCCTGTCTACTAAAGACTAAGCATTACTAAATGAGATAAAATACATTTTTTAAAGAAGAATTCAGAACCTTGAAGCTTTTTCAACTGCAGTGATTACCAAGATCTTTAAGTACCCAAATATTTTTTATAAATTATAAAAATGTTGCATCTGTACGTTGTCATTTCTCAGCTCAAGGTGGCATATGTAGCAGTCTGCTCTAATATAACCCTAGGAACAAGAGTACTTAAACTGAATGATTGCAATTTAGCATATGCAATCAGATGAAATATACTCTATAGTTGGGAAATTAACTGTAGGTAGAAACTATTTAACATAATAGTAAGACATTGTACTGCACTGTATCTATGTATTGCCCTCCCCTTTCCCAGGTAATTTGATTTTCCCTTTAACCATCCTCTGGTAAGGTTACAGCAATTATGGAACCTGCAAAGATCAGATAAAACTGTATATTTTGTAACATCCTAGGACTTCTCAAACCTCCCTATACACAGTTACTCCATCCGGTTTACTTTGGCGTTAAGGTAGCATCAATCCTTCTTCCTTTTTTCCTCCTTAAGATCCTTGTGACTCAAAAGCAGTCTTAGATCCTTTTTGTAGGATCATTAATCCTACAAATACATCAAGTTCCTAAGTACAGAACATGTTTAATTTTAAATTACTATCTTTATTTAAATATTGCATTTAAAGTAATACTTGTGAATTCCTGTTCATATGATATATGAAATAGAATTCCCCCCAGAATGCTTGAGGAAAATGATCTGAAAATAAGATTTATACTGTATGAACAATCAAATAAGAATATCTCTGTACTGAAAGGTAAAATATATTATTGGAAAATAATTACAATAAACTATTCTTTTTATCCTAGGGAATAATATCGTCATAGTAGATATAATACTAAAAGCTTAATAATCCAAGCAGTTTCTCAGTCAGGTTTTATCATTCATCACAAGGATTTTTTATGTACCTCTAAATTTTTTTTAAAAAAATTACCAAGATACATTGGTTGGGGTATGTTAATTGTTGTTCAACTACCTTTCACTTAAGTGTCAGGAGAGACTATCCAGTTGGGATTGGAAAACATTACTTTGCTCCTCTTTTTTTGAAAGAATTGTATCATTCATGTCTTTTTGTTAGGCTGTTATAACTAGCCTGAAGAACGAAAGCTAAAATGTGTGCAGTTGCCAGTGAACTCAATGAAAAATAAATGTAGGATGAGAAATGATAGAAATAGAAAGAAAGGGGGAGGATTAAATAGAATAGGAAAAGACCATTTAAGAAGAGAACAGAATAGGAGAGATTAGTCTATGGATTGGTAGTTATATGCTATAATGAGAATTATGGAGGGGGGGGAGGAGGTATCTGAGAAACTGAGCATCTAAGATATTTATGGTTAGGCTAATTGGAAATGCAAAGTAGCTGAGGAGAAGAATGCAGAAATCTATAACTAAATTTTGTATCTAGATTTAGATTTGAATGTTTACATTTTAGAATTTTCAAGGCATCTCAAATTCAGTACACAAAAGTAATGCAACAAGTATCCATGGGCTCCTCCTTAATTGCAATAATAATAGCAACATTTCCTGTCAGAGGAGGTTGGATATGCTTAGTGACAGTTTGAAGTTTTTGATATGTTTAATTTTATTATGAACTAATATAGTATGGTAAAGTAAAAAATATTGTGAGAACAAATCAGGGCATATAGAATTCTAAAGTGATGCAAAAAAAAAAAAAAGGAAATGAAATAAGCAAAATCTTCAGGTTGATTCATGGACATTTGACTGAAGTACTGACCAGGCCAAAACCAGCTTAGCTTTTGAGCCTAGCCAGGTGCTGCCACCTACTGAAATTATAGAGGAGACTTGGGAGTATCTCTGGAGTAACAGGGAGTTCCATCATCAGAAAATTGTAGAATGGGTGTTGTTAAAAAATGAACACTGACTTGGATTTCAAAATGCAAAATTTTATTTAGGTACCTGCATACATTTATACATTTCTTGAATAAAAAATAATCGGCGATAATACAGCAAAAGTACAGTGTACATATATTTCAAGGACTAAGATAAACATTTTAATCATAATATCTAACATTAATTAAATGTATAGAAATAAGTTCATTATGGCATCTTAAGTAATTAGAAATTTATAAAGCTGAAAACATTTACCACCATTTGTCACTATTTCAAAGGTAGGTACAGATAGTAACATAAAGGAAAAATAAAAATGACATCAGAAATAAAGAGGACAGAAAAGTCAGTAAAAAATTTTCCAATGCTGATCCAAAAGTTTCTTACTAAATAGTTATATTTTTACTTATTTTCTCCAAATCAAATCCTAATAGAAAAAAACATTTCAATTCAAACTTTGTTTTTAAAATGTTTTGAATAAATGTTTGTACTTTTTTTCAGTACTTTTTAAGATTTTTTTATTTGACCACTACATATGATAAAATACTCATTTTGTATAATGGCTCTTCAAACATTTTCATTTTATTTATTTATTTTTGTAATTAATGGAGTTATGTACCATTAGTAAAATATTTTCAATTTTATCTTAGACTATAGCATGGGATAAATTTCACTGTGATTTTTCTATAAGTCTTCCAAGCTGATGGGAAAATAAACTAAAACCAAAGGGAAAACAATAAAGAGAAAGAGGGAGTCATATAATGTTCATATAAAAGTAATTCAATTTCTGAACTTATTAAGCATAGATCATATAACAACATATTATTCCATCTTCTCATTTTAGAATATAAAATACTTCAAAAATTGATATAGAACATTTATCATCAATCTATATTTTAATATCAGGAGTGTAATTTTTTTCCATCTCTATATAAAATAATTCTCTTTGCAAAACCCCCAAGCTTGATAGATCTAGAGAGTTCTTCACAGAATATGAAATTCCAGATGTATTTATTGGAAGAATCTATATGGCTATATAGTAATCCTAGGCAATTCACAATTCACAGCAAAACCAATAAAACGACATATCCTTCTCACAAAGGCAACATAGCAAGCAGTAGAATTAACCCACCCACCCCCAGTTCAACTCCATCCTAGTCAAATGTTTGGGGGAAGAACCAGGTCTTCACAGTCTTCTAGAAGGCTCAAACATTGGATGTGATTCAAGCTGCTGGTTGCTATCTATAAACCTTATATGGCATAGGGCCTGGTTGCTTGAGGGTTTGTCTGACTCCCATTGCATCTGCCCAAGCAATTCAGGGTTAACACTGTCTGGATTCCATCAGTTACACAGAAGCACACTTTCTCTATAGTAGCACTGAATCTCTGGAATAAGGTTCCCCATGAAATTCAAATATCATTTGCCCATGTGATGAAAGGCCTTAAAAGCCTGGCTCTTTGAGATACCCCTTTCCTTCCGTTCCCCTCTGGGTTTATTTTCTTTGCCATCACTGTTCCTTTGTCTTGTGCTGTTTTCTTTCTTGTGTTCTTTGTTTAAATGTTTTAACAGTTGTAAACTACCCAGAGTCACATTATCTTAGGTGGAAGATTGTTCCAAAGAGCTAGGGAAGCTACAGAAAAGGCATTGTCTCCAAGGTCCCATTAGATGACAATATTTCAGGGAAGGGACCTATAACATGCCCACCCTATCTAACCTAGTAGAGTGGGCAGATATGTTCAGAGAGAGGCAGCTCCACAGATAACCTGTTCCTGTCCCATATAGGGCTTTGAAGATGATAACCAGCACTTTGAATTACAACTGGAGGCCAGTGCAACTTGCACAATAGCTGTGTGATACAGATGAACTATGGATGCTCAGAACTACTTGCACAATTTGGACCATTTCCAGCTCCCCGATGGTCTTCAAGACAGCCCCATGTAGTGTGCATTGCAGTAATCTGATTGGGAAGTTCTTCCTCTTTCTTTTCTTCCTCCTCCTCCTCCTCCCCCCATTAGGGGTCGCCACAGCGAATCATCTGTTTCCAGGAAGTGTCTCTCCATATTTTCTTAATTTCCTATTCTACTTTTCATACATATTACCAATGCTAACCTTTATCTTATTTTTGATTTTTATGCAAAAGTGAATTGTTTGTTTATTTATTTATATTTCATATTTCTTAACCACCTATCTCCCTCCGAATTGTTGGTTTTACTTGAAATACAAAAATTGTTAGAGACTCTTAGTGTTATATTTAAAAAAGTTGGGAGGCTATGAAATTGAGAAAAGGCTAATGAAGAATGTAATGGAATAAAGATAACATTTGTACATAAATTCTATAACAAACTTTTGTTGATGTAGCCTTTTTAAGTTAATTTGAATGGTGCTCTCTGTGCTAAAAGAATGCAGTAAAGTTGACAGTACTAAATTCCTGATTTCTTTTAAGTTGGAGGGATTGCATTTTTTGATAGAAGTTTGTATGTATGTTGCTATTTATTGCTCTGTTTATAATGTATAATGCAGAAAAAGTCTAGCTGATGAAATATAACTTTTATATAATATCTAAAAGTACATGCAATATATATAGGAAGTCTCCAGGTTACAAATCTCTCTCTTGGGCAAAGCTCCTAGTTACAAATAGGCTGCCTGCAGTACTCAAAATGGCACATGACTGACTGTGACAACAAGGTCCAACTGAAAATGGGAATGCCCAACTGGCAATGAGATCTGTCTCAAAATAGTGCACACCATTTTCCCCCACAAAACCAAAGAACCTCTGAAGTTATGCAATGCCTCAATGAGTGTCCCAAAGTAGTGCGTGTTTTTAAAATACATTGCATATCCTGTTTTCAGTGGTTCCTGAAAGTATTGTGCGGTTTCAGCTGCTCCTCAGCTTAAGGAAGGAGACAAGGATCCACCATTTTGAGTACCGTCATGCTCCCAGTTTTTCTGATTACATGGTGAGACAAACATTTGACTAAATAATCTTACAGGAAGATTGACTTAAGGACAGACTTAGCAACAGACCTGAACCCAGTGACTTGCTATATTTACATTCAAAACTATACATTTACATGAACTAAACCAAAAAAATTAATTAAACTAAAGATTAACACATTTTTGTTACAATATTGTGCTGTTTAATAATTATTCAGGTTATTAATCTATTTTAGTTGTGATCTTAAATTGGACTGTATTAACTTTTTGGTGTTGCATTTTATTTAGTATTCTTAATTGTGGGTGCATGAAAAAAATTCTCTGATTTCAGCAGGGATGATTGTTCAGAACACTTGATAGTTACAAGATAGGAGGTTTGCTGTTGATGGATTATGTCTGAGAAGAACTAGATTTAAGAAAACGAGTAAACCAAATGGGTAAATCAACATGAGGCTCTAAGAGTTTTTGCAATATTTAAAATAGATGGTGTTCCAAAAGAGTAGATGCTTATTAAGGCCAGGAAAACAGTGTTTTTGATTGAAGCCAGTCTTGCATTTCCCAATGGGAGGCAATGTCTATGACAATGGGGCTAGCAAATTACACAGTTCCCTTTGCTGTCTCCCACAGAAACCTGTAGGTTACTACAGCAGCAACCAGAACATTCTCCTTCTGTAACGGTCATGTGTGGGCTGAAGTTTTAAGTTTCTTATATTTAGCCATGCAAGCATCTGCAATTCTGAAGTGCAAAGGGTATTAGTTATTAATTTACCTTCTATTTAATTCCTGATAGCTAATACTGCATAAGGAAATTGCCATCACACTTTTTGTGGTTACTTCCATTTGACCATCATTACATGTGATCAAGGTAAAAGAGCTGGAGCGATCATTGGCAGTTACCATTACTTTACTGACTGCTGTAGAGTAGGAAGAGAAAAGCGTAACAGCAAATGTTATGGCAAGTGTTCTTCTTTCAGCTCAGAAAAGAAGTGAAACTCAATAAAACTGAAGCCAAACTTGCATAATTTGAAGTCTGTATGCTGTGAAATGAAAGAACCATAGCAGTATGAAGGAGTCTGTTCAGAATCATAGTGGTTGAAGTAAAACATAGGCACTATTCTGAAAGTCAATCCTGAAGAGGAGGAGGTGATAATAGAAGTAGGAATAGCAAGAGAAAAAGAATCGGGATCTGGTAAAAGTAGCAGAAGGCTGTATGTAATGGACAGGGGGGAAGTGACCAGGTGAAGGAGAGACATATTTTCTCTATATTTGAGCCATTTGCCGTTTGGGCTGTCACTATGACATTGTAACCCAGCAGTGGCAGTTTTTCCAGGAGGAGTTTTAGCTAATTTCATTTATTAGCTTGAACTAATCAATCAATTTCCATTTAGAAAACGTTCAGGCATCTAATAGAAATTCATTTATTCTATATCATTTATTTTAAAAGCTAGCCTCTTCCTTACTTGAAAGAAGTCTGAAATCGTGAACAAAATGAATACTTTATAAAACAACAACTATTGACTCTCAAACCACTATTCATTGGTCATTCCAGATGGGCATCAAAAAGAGGGAAGAGTATACATGGCAACCCCTAGGATGAGGTCTTAATTTGTCTTGTTTCCTCAAGTCCCAGCCTATCTCCTTTTTCCCAATTGCGAATAGGACAAGAGTTACAGATGCAGCCTAGGGTAAGACAATCAAAGCTGCTTTTAACATAATTGTAATCCAGCATGTGGCAACACCTTATCTGTCTTTAGCTGAGATTGAAAAACTAAGCAGGACTTAAAAATCTCCAGGAAAAACAA
>JAEANM010017011.1:0-13090 GCA_017656035.1 Myanophis thanlyinensis
GTATGATTGTGTCAGACAGCTATCTCCTGTGTAAGCGAAATTCTAATCCGGGATTCAATCAATTAGTTTTATCTCCTCGCTGAGATTTTGTGCAATCAAACATTTTTATCTCTTTGTTTGTGATTGATCCAACAACAGATTATGGCAGAATTTTGGAAGATACATAGATGCAATAATTCTCTTCTCTCTCTCTTTTTCTCTTTTGGAATTATATTGTGGCTTATTTCCTTGAGCTTAAGGCATTAACATGGACTCTTCATAGTAACCGTAAGGAATCATATGATTAAGTTAGGCTGAAAATGTCCTAGCCCAAATTCACTAAGCTGTGCAGCTTTAGTCTAATACTTTAACCATTGAGATGTATTGAGCTATCATACTTATTATACTGCATTTCTTATGGATTGCTTGGAAGCAATTTCCATGAAATATCTGCATCCATGAAATACTGAAGATGCATTATAGTATTATGGGACATGCATCTTTGTGGATGGTGGATTTAGAATACTAGGTGTATAGGATGAAATATTTTCAAGAATACATTAGTTTAGTAACACTCTGAAATAGAAAATTGCATGTTGCATAATTTTACTTGAGAGTTTACCAGGCATACTGTATGTGTGATAATTCTCTTACCTTCCAAACTGGCCTGAGTCTGAGAAATTGTGTCCCTCACCAAGATTCAGGTATAGATACACTCAACATATTTGCAATTTATTTCAAGTAATTCATGGTAATCTTCCATTCAGCAGTGGCTATCAGTAATGTCCTACCTCCTTGGGAAAGGTAGTCTAATAAGAAAAACATACTGTATAATTGTTAGTTTTGTACTGACAAGGATAAATTTACTGCTTGCTACACAAAAGCAACTGTACAGATAAGCAGGCAGTATTGTACAGTAAAGACCTCTGTAAATAATTCTGTGCAGATGAAATAGACTTCTTAAACAAAGTAATTTTTGTCCCAACCCACATAAATACTGCACATCATACAGACAAAACATATCAACATTCGGTTGCACTTACTTCTAAATGTTATGATAAAGAGAAAAGGATACATAGGAAAAATCAGCGAACACATCTAAGAAAGTCATCGCTTTCCAGTAGTTGCCTGATTTCAGCTTTGCTTGTCCACATAGCTTTCTCCAATCCTTTTGATGACGTAGTTTCTCCTGTTGGATTCTTCTTTCTCTTCCTGCTTCTCCATTCTTTCTCCAGCCTCCATGCCTCCAAGGTTGGTTCAAAGTTGTCTATTTTTCTAAATCTCCCAAAATAACTGATTCATATTGGGTTACTTTGTTTACATTCATGTGTTAGTAAATTTTATAACTTGAGTTATTTGAATAATTAATAGATTCTGTATTTTAATGTTAATTATTTTAAGTTATATTTTCATCACTTTATTGTACAGATGCTTTATTCTATTTATTATCTGATGTCATAGTATATGCAGGTCTTTGACCAAAACACTATCCCTATCGTAGCAGATCTCCTCTGGTTTACCTCTGTATTTGATTGCTATGCACAATCCTTTCTCATAAATTTATCATCTGGCATCATTACTTCTCTTGCCCTCTATTTTTGCCCCTGTTGGTTGGACATCACTGCTAAGATGAACTATTCCCTTTGTTCTGCTTAGTATTTTTGCTACAGGGTGGTAGCATGGATAGAGAGGTTAGTAAGCCTTTACTTTAATTCAATTCAATTCTTTATTGTCAATGCACAACATGTGTGCAGCGAAATTGAATGAGTCTCCATTGGTACAATCACACAAAGCACAGGACACAGAATACATTCAGATACAGAATACATGTCCAGATTTATAAACAAATTGCTAACCCCAGGAAATGCCCGGGCTGGCACATTTCCACTTACATTTCCATATACAGATATAAACATACATACATACTTACTTACATACATACACACACACATTATTCCAGCGGTATATACATATTGCACGTTGCACTGTCACAGTGAGTCTGTTGTATTAAGTCTAGTCATGGTGTTATGTGGCATTTATTTGTCCCAATCCTTTTTTTTTGCTCTACTGTTCTGCCTTGCCAATTCCAAACATTTTCAGAACATTTTAAGCTACTTTGCTTATCTCAACTTAAGCTTTTTCTCTTCATTCTTTATTTCTTTGTTTTATCCTCCATCCTACTACCTGACCTTTAGAGATTCATTTAAAATATAACTATAGATGCTAGGATGCTAGTAGAAAGGGCAAGCCAATCCCTTTATTTATTTATTCTGATATATTTCTTATGTCCTGCAATTTACCCTAGGCAATAATTTTTATATTATATTAGCTTCTTGAATTTACATGGATTTTGTATACATGGATTTCCTATACATGGATTTTGTATTTATTGTATATTATTGTATAGATATTATACATTTATTTGTTTGTTTGTTTATTTATTTATTGCCTTTATTATTTTTACAAATAACTCAAGGTGATGAACATAACCAACATACCTTCTTCCTTTATTTCCCCACAGCAACCCTATGAGATAACTTGGGCTGGAAGAATGTGACTGGCCCAAGGTCACACTGCTGGATTTCATCATTAAGCAAGACTAGACCTCATAGTCTCCTTGTTTCTAACCTAGAGCCTTAACCACTAGACCAAATTAGTTCAGGTATGGTGCTATAGATGGACTTAAAAAATGCCAAGAACCTTAAAACATAATATTATAAATGTATTTTATAAAAAGTATATTTTAAAAGAATAAAACAGCTGGTGAGATAACCCACTAGCCTGTCATATACTGCAGTACTATATTCTCTTTGTTGTTAACCTTATGCAAAGACAAATCTCTCCTCAAGCTACTGCATATAGGGAGTCCTCAACTTACAATAATTTGTTTAGGAACTCTTCAGAGTTACAACATGGTTTAAAACATATGACCAGGCCACATGATCAAAATTCAGGCATTTGGTAAATTATAGGCTTCTTTTACAATGGTTGCAGCATTAGGGTGGCCACAATTGTGAACTTTCTAGCTGGCTTCTAACAAGAAAGGTCAGTTGGGGAATCTGGATTCACTTAGTAAACATGGAAAAAAAAGTTTATAAAATCAGGCATGACTAACTTAAATCTCAGCTTGCTTAGCAATCTCAATTGCTGGAAGACTACCTGTATATAAATATTGTTATAACTTTTTCTGGTTTTAACATAGGCAACATGTTTATCTGAAAATCCTGAGACTTAAATGAATAGCCGTAGAAGCAAAGTTCATAGAAATTTTCTCCGAAGCAGAGAGCTTTTAGCAGCATTTGTTATTCAACGATTTGAACATTAATCTAGTTTTGCACTTATACCTTCAGTATTCAAACCATGGCCTCTATTAAAGGAAAAAAGAAAAACATGCTGGAGTGGAATGACATTTTGTATGGTGAATAGCACTAAATACATTTTTTAAAATCTGTATAATTAATTTTAATATAATCAGCATTTTTCTTCCTGAAGGTCAGTCATATAAAATGTTCTTTTATTGAATAAATAGTACATCTAAAGGTGGGTTTCCCTGATAACAGAATTTTACGTAAACTAATCTAGTGAAGTCAGTGTGAAAATGAAAGTTAATTACTCAACTGGACTCAGAAATTGTTTTGTACTTGTTTTGCTTGGTCAGACAAACACTTTACACTATCAAATAAAAATGTGATCATGATAAATACATGTCCTTATTTGTGGTTTGTATTAATTAAAATAATATGAATTATTTTAGTTTAAGAGAACTCTTAAATTATATATCAGCTTTAAATGAGAATGTGTGATGCCACACCTAACAGAACAGATCCCAGACCCAAAATATAAAGCCACTTTGTTTTTTTCTCCTTGCTGACTCCCATAGATTCCACACACTGGGCTAGAACTAAAAGGTGCTTACCCAGTGGTGTAAATTCACATAAAGCAACCAAATCAGTTTGAAAATACAACATACATTTATTAAGCATGCAAATAACTACAGTGTACATTGAGCTCCTAGAATTGGCAGCTTGTTGAACAATGCTGAACAAAAGCAGAAACATAACTTTTATACTTCTAAGTTAAACAATTAAAAGACAAGACAAGGCAGACACAGTGTAGGTTACAATATAACATTGCATTTCATCTGGATGACCTTCTAATTATGTAGCCCTTTTTACTAGGTCAACATGCTGGCTGTATTGTCTTTGAGATATGACCAGTGAACATCTATAATGTAGGTTCTTGGACCATTGGTTCCTGTCTGATTTCTCCCCCTGTGGCCACCCAGGGCTACTTCCTGCATGTCTCCAGCTTTCTTTAAATGTTTTATTACAAGGGGACTTCAAGCAATTCAAATGTATAGGTTGGGGATGGGGCATTTATAGGATTGTAGTGAATACAGCTCACATGTTGTATAACTGGATGATACTTGACCTGATGTTGAAGGATGACCTCATCCAATGGCTTCATTTAAAAGTTAAACAATCCACATACATTTTTCTGAAATTTGCTGATCACAGTAACCTTTCAGATTACTTTTTCAGTTTCACTCAACCTCTTAATTAAGCAATTATTATGAATCAGAGAGAATAATAATCCAGGCAATTGTGAAGAATTAAGCACAAGTGGACAAGATCAGGATGGGATAAAATATATCATGAACCTAATGAAAAGTTTCAGGTATCTAAACTGCCAAGGATGTTGAAGAGCGGTAAGAGACATAAGGTTAGAAACGTATTAGTTATGAGGGAAAAGGCAATCATTTAAACCAGTGGAGAAGAAAGACAGAACACTCAGGAGGAGGCCATGGCAGTTCTTGTTCTTCACATGCACAAATTTCCCCTGTACTCCCAAGTTGTGAATCAGAAGTTAGCAATCTATCAAAGTTTTGCTCTCCGAATAAAGAAAAGATTCATGATACTCCAAGAAAAGAATTAATGTAGAAAACTCCATCAAAGTTTTACACAATTTAAATTGTCTCATTTATATAAAACTACTGCTGAAACATTACAGAAAGAATGCCAAAGCTGAAGGTAGCCATACTCAGCAGGAATGATGAAAGTCTTCCAAAGTTTCAAGCATATATAGCACTTCTTTTTGAAGACTCATACAGCTATTCAAGAACTTATTTTTCAAAATACCCATGTACATGCATTAACAAATACTTCCTTTTTTCTGGCAGTCCTGTTGCTCTAATATAACTGTCCAGGGAGTAAGAAAGATCTTTCAAATTGTGAAAGAACCGAATCAGAAGAGATAATTATCAAAATTCTAGTCATAGCATTTTTCTACCTTTTTAAAAATTCTGCTGTATCATTTTAGAGTGCAATTTCTAATGGGAAGCCTGGTAAATAGGAATGAAGTTGCAAATTTATATGGCTTTCAGCCATCATTCCTGGAATTGGTAACTTTGCAAACATAGGATGTGCACGCTGGCACATTGCACTGGAAATGATTTAATTCAAAGGACTGAATCATGAGTTGTGGAGACACTTCAACTTTAGCCTTAGATAGAGTGGTTCTTCCCCATTCAAGAATGGTGTACAATCTAGAGGTTTTTGAAATCATAATTCTTGCTTCAAGAGCAGGTGGCAGTTGTGGCAGGTTGTCTTTTGCACAAATCTATCTAGTGCACAATTGTACCTAGGGCCACCTTTGAGTACCATTCAGAAATTACCCCTTTGTCCATGCCAATTACACTATGATGATAGCATGAACATATCTGTTTTTTAAAAACAAACAAACAAACACTATTTTGCAAGATGCACAAGTTGTCACTTATCTTCTAGGTGCAATTTAAGATGCTGGTTATCATATGTAAATATATGTATCATATAGTATGAGACTTACTTATTTGAATAACTTCCTATCTCTGTGCATCCTGTAATATAGGGAAATCTGGCTGTGCTTCAGGTTTTTTAAACAAATAATGTCACTCATTGACAATGTCACATACTGCAACAGAGAGGACACCATAAAGTATATCGTGACCTGTTGCAGCAACTATTGCCAGGAATAATATTTACTTAGAAATCTATTTGTTTTGTACTCTGATGATGTTCTAAAGGTCATTGAAAACTTAGCTATTCTCCCAGGTCCTGGAATATTTGGATTCTAAAGCATGTATCATTTCTTTCTGGAACTCTATGTGCTGTTCTCCTGTTATATTATTTCTTGTTTTTAAAACTGTAAGCCAGTCAGAGTTATACGCAGCTGGCTCAGTAGTGGGTTTCAAATAATTTCACCACCAGTTTGCTGAAGATATGACTGAGTTCGTGCATAGCTTCTATGCTTTCCACACATGCATGCACACAGGCTTCCATGCATGTGCATACACATGGCTTCTGCACATAGTTTTTGCAAATGTGTGCAGCTATCGCCCCATGGAGAGGTTCGGCCTTGCTGTGGGTTGCCGCCTTCTTATCCTCCCCTCTATCTTTGCTCTCTGGGGCAGGAGCTGCTTCTCTCTGCACTGCTGGGAGAGTGTCTTGCACAATTTAGCAGCCATGAGCCTCCACTTTCCTCTAAGTCCTGGGACAAAACCGGAATCGGGGAATGCTGCATTCCCTAACCTGGCTGAGGTGAATGCCAAGCAGGCAGAGGCTCTGGGGCAAGTCCGGAGCTAGGAAATGGCATGCTCCCTGACCTGGTTGAGGTGAATGGTGAGCAGGTGGAGACTTCGGGGCATGGCCAGAACTGGAGAATGATGTGTTTCCCAACTCAGCCAAGGTGAAAGGTGACTGGGCAGCATGCATGAGCAGAGGTGGTGAGGCAAAGAGATTAGCTGGTCCACATGGTGAAGGTGAGATATACAATGCGGGGTGGGGTGGGGGGGTAAGCCAGTGGTGCAATTAGCTGGTTTTCAGAACTGCACATAATCATTCCTACTAGAATGCCAGAACTGGTCTAAACTGGCTGAATACTATCTCTGAGTTGGATAGACTCATGTAGATAAATAAACATCTCTGAAGATTACATAAATAGGTAAAACAATGATGTGGGGAAGAAATCTGAATTTTATAATTGGCTGATGATTGTGGTCCCTCTGAATTTTTAACTGCATCATAGGTTATATTTTTGAATTTCTTTGGGACTCTGGTGGTTCTGATTAATCTGATGCTAGGTTACATAACCCATCATTCAACATCAAGCTTAATGACTGTCAATCCTCTTTAGACCATATATGGATCTCTTTTCCATGCTTGTTCCATACTCCATCCTGATGATCCCTTGGCTTTTCAGTCTGACTCATCTCCTCTACACCATCTATTAGAGTTAGGTATTGGAATTGCTTTACATTACTAAATTACTGAACCAATTTTCAAACTCTCCTTGTTAGAACAAAGCAACAATAAGTACATCTTACTTAATAATAGTCTTAAGTCGAGTATTGTACAATTGTCTGAATCAAGGGATCTCAGATATGAAAAGATTTCTATGTACATTGGAATTTGATAATGCTTAAGAACTTCTCACCTGAACAGGGGTTGTACATACATTTTTGACAAACCTTTACATGAATTTATTTGTGCATTTCTTCAATAGTTAAGGACCCTCAGATGTGTATGAAAAGACTTCCATGTGCATTGAAATTTCTCATCTGAACGGGGTTTATCTCTTTTTAACAAGCTGCTACATGGATTAATTTTTTGTAATTCTAAATGGTTAAGTGATTTGAGCCAGGGTGCCTCCTTCCTATATCACACCAGTAATATTTATAGAAAATTATACTCAAGATACACATCAATGTCATATTGTCATAGTTATAAATCATAAACATCATATTCAGCTTTTGTTTGGGGATTGCTTTTTGTTTCGGAAAGCTGGATCTCTGAAGAAAATAGTAACTGCCTCTGCTTGCCTGTTTAGAATCTTTCAATTTATGTTCAAAGGAATGCAATACTATATAACTTACTACAGCAAACATTTTTATTTTATTGAGTTTCTTTTTATTTCTAAAATCTTAGTGCAACTGAATTCCCTGCAGTCTATGAGCACAGTTAAATGTCTTGAAATCGTGTGCTTATCAGCAATGTGGCTGGCTTGTATGAGTCTTACAATAAAGTAAGCTTAAAAAGAAAAAGGGGAAACATCTGTGATCACTGTTACTTGAGAGAGGCAGTGGCAACAATGAATTGTAACAAAACAGGTCATGTGCCCTAATATTAAGGGAGAGAGAGGCTTGGATCTAAGCAAATGAATTACAGTGCACATGTCATTCCCACAGCCATGGGAAAGCAAAAGAGCATTCACATCTATTGCTTGCCATATGTCACTGCAATATCATTACATTCTCAGCAGTAAGTTAAATCTAATGAGAGAAAAGTGCTAAAGAAGTAAATGAGGAAATGGTAATGGCATGTTGAAGTATATTGATGTAATCTGTCAACTTTTCACAATAGTTATACTTTCTTAAAGTGGTAGATCACCTGAATTATATTATTCAAGGGTATCAGCTATATCTTTGCTAACCATATTTTAAGAATCCTGTATATAAAAGCTCTAACTAATCTATTGTACTGATTTATTTCCAGTGTTCTTCCTCTATTCTTTGCTAGGATTTATTCTGAATATACAAGAAGGCAGATATAAATATAGAAGTATCAGAACTGAATCTCAGAATTGAAACATTAAGGAACTTTCATGATTTGTACAGCAACTTAATCATGAGGGATTATATAAAATGTGTAGACCAAAATTGACTATAAGGAAAACTGCAACTTTTATTGAAAATCATGGAACTGACTGCATGCATCACTTATATTTAGCAAGGTACTCTTCCAATTAAGGACAAGAAGACTTATTTTCCGAGCTTGCATTCACCAAGGGAAGGATAACGGTTCCACAATATAGCCCAAAATGATTAATTAAACTAATTAAAACTGTTATAAAATGCAGCATACGGCATGAGACTGAGCAAAAATGCTTGCAACTATTGTTCCACCTTAATAGAGAGGAGTGTAATAAATTATACTGCATTTCAGGAGTTACCACTAATATTCATGCTGATGCTTCGATATTTGATTTATAAAATTTTAATGTGAAAAATATGTAAAGTTTAGCATTTATGTATTACATGGAGAAACTTGAGCAAAGTAGGAAAGTGCTAAATTACTCATAAGTGTAACATCTTGTGTGGAGGAAGGGAGGATGAATCCCAGATGGTTGTAAATGTGACTATTTGATTGATTGATTGTTTCTATTCCATTTGTAAAGTTTGATTTCAAGAGTAAGGTGACTCAGAAAACTTTCGTTCTTGACAGAAGAAGTATAATATTAGTCCTGTTCATTTTTTTCAAAAATTCTGGACATACAATATATAACCATTTATCTGGCCATACCTATTTTTATATATGAAACTTACTTTTGACATAAAAACATTACATTTTTCAAAATGTCTCTCTGTGGAAGATATGCACTAGAACCTTCACATATTGCTAGCTTACAAGAAAGAAAACATTAGGGATTTATGCACCTAATGTTAATCAATAGACCTTATTTAAAAGATTATATAGAAAATTGATTGAAATGGAATATGAACATATATGCATACTAGGGGACTTTAACTCAATAATAAATAAAAAATTGGACTGTCAAAATGCAAAATCAAGGGAGTCAACAAGAACGACTCTTCCTAAAGTATTTATGAAAATGAAAGATGAACTATTGTTTGTGGATGTATGGAGAGAAACACATCCAAACAAAAAAAGATTTGCATTCTATTCCAATAGACATAAATCTTGGTCACAAATTGACATGATATGGATGACAGAAGAACCAAGGAATAATACAGTGGACATTGACATAGAAACTAGCATGTGGGCAGACCACAACCCAGTGCAATTCACATGAAAAAGTCAGATAAAAAGAAGAAGATGGACATTGAACAAAATCATTTTAAAAGATAAAGAATTTGTTCAAAATATGGAGAAAGATCTAAATTTCTTTTTCAAGGAGAACAGAATAGAGGACACATCAGTTCAAAATGTTTAGGATACCGCGAAAGCATACATTAGAGGACATAATGACATATATGGGGAAGAAAAAGAGAAAAAAGAGACAGGAAAGACAGGAGTTAGAAGATGGATATAGAAAATGAATATAAGAAAATTGGAAATAGAACTCCAAAAAGAAACACAAAGCAGGAATATTAGAAATCAGATGGAGGTGATAAAGCATAAATTTGGATTATTAGAAAAAGAGGAACTAGCACAAAAAATTAAAAGTGCCAAACAAATTTTTTTGAGAACGCAAATAAGCCGGGAAGATGGCTAGCACATAAATTGAAAAAAGAGAGACAAAAGAAAATGATACATTCATTAGAAGATTCAGAGGGAAGACTCCAGACACAAAACAGTGAGAAAAAGGAAGTGATTCAAAACTATTATGAACATTTATATGAAAAAGAAATGATATCAAAAGAACAAATATATCAATACTTAAAGGAAGCTAATTTACCCAAAATTCCAGAAGAAATGAAAGCTATGTTGTCAGAGCGGATTAATAAGTCAGAACTGACAGAAGCAATTAAAAAACAAAATAATGAGAAGAAACAAAGCCCTGATGGTTTGCTGGCAGAATTTTATAAAAGTTTGCAAGAGACTCTAGGCTCTCAGATGTTAAATGTGTTTAATACTGTATTAAATAATGCAAAGATTCCAGATTCATGGACAGAAGCATATATAATTCTGATTCTGAAGGAAAATGCAGATGACCAACAAATAAAGAACTATAGACCTATATTTTTGCTAAACTATAAAATATATGCTTCAATAATTGCTACAAGGCTGAAAAGATATTTGAATAACTTTATACATCCTGATCAAAATGGATTTTTACCCAATAGACAGATTAAAAATAACATGAGAATGATACTAAACACCTTGGAATATTATGAAGTACATCTAGGAAGACAAATGGCTCTGCTCTTCCTGGATGCCCAGAAAGCTTTTGATAATGTTAATTGCGAATTTATTTTTGCTCAATTAGAAGTAATGGACTTTGGGGGAAAGTTTATTAATACAATTAAGGGGATTTATAGTAAACAAACAGCATGAACCATGGTAAATGGAAATACGACAGGGAAATTTGAGATACAGAAAGGTACAAGACAGGGATGTCCAATATCTCCCTTATTATTTATTTTGACCTTGGAAGTATTGAACAGGAATGTTCGACAGGCAAAGGAAATAGAAGGAATGGAGATTTAAAAAAGAGAGAGATAAACTGCAGGCCTTTGCAGATGACTTAGTTTTTATTTTGGAAAATCCATGAAAATCGGGGTGGGGGGGCGCAGCTCTGCAGCGGCTCTTCTCTCACCACCCAGGTACTGCTGATGGGGAAAAGCAGCTCCAGATGAGCATGCGCTCCATCACGGGGGGGCAGCAGGGGGGTGGGAGGGTGGAGCTCCACGGCAGCTCTTCTCTCGCTGCCCAGGTGCTGCTGATGGGGAAAAGCGGCTCCAAATAAGCATGCGCTCCATTGTGGGGGCGGGGGGTGGGGGGCAGCAGGAGGGGGCCAGGGGGGAGGTGGCAGTGGGGGGCCAGGGGGGAGGGGAGCAGGGGGGACACAGCTCTGCAGCAGCTCTTCTCCCACTGCCCAGGTGCTGCTGATGGGGAAAAGCGGCTCCCGCAAGACGAGCATGCCTCCATCGCAGGATTTCTAAGTGCGCTGGAGCGCATGCTCCTCTTGCTGGAGCCGCTTTCCCCCATTTGCCCGGACATGACATCTCCACTTTTTACATCCAGTCCGGGGCATCCGGGTGGGTTTTATAAGTTTATAAAACCCACCCGGACGCCCCGGACTGGACGTAAAAAGAGGACATGTCCAGGCAAAAGAGGACAGTTGTTCACCCTAAAATATAGATACAATTGAGATATGAAAAAATGTGAAATTATATGGTTTTTATAGAGATTTAACAGAATTAGACCAAATTCTGAGGGGGACATGAGAAATTGATAAAGAAGATTTATAATTATTTACTTAGCAGGAAAATGGAAGATGAACAGGACAAAGAAACTATGATCGCCTGGGCTAAGAACTTTGATTATACAATTGATTTAGATTTATGGCAAAAACTATGGGATAGAAAATATAATGTAACCATGTCTACAGCCTATAAAGATAATTTATATAAAATGTTTTATAGATGGCATTTTGCCCCAACAAGATTGGCTAAAATGTTTAAGGATAAATCGTCTAAATGCTGGAAGTGTCACCAGGCCTCGGGCACATATTGCGATATGTGGTGGACCTGTCCCATGGCAAGGAAATTTTGGATAAAATTCAGGTGTGGTTGGAAAAAATGATTAAGCAATGAATAAAGTTGAAACCTGAAATCTTTTTACTGGGAATAATTTCAGAGAGCTATAATAAGGAAACAGTGTATTTGATTTTAAATGTATGGACAGTGGCAAGAATAGTTTATGCACAAAACTGGAAGCTGGGAGAAGTACCAACAGAAGGAAATGTGATTAAAAAAATATTAGAATGTGCAGAAATGGATAGATTGACAATGGAAATTAGAGAAAAGGAAGCAAATCAATTTTATAAGAGATGGGAAATTTTTTATTCAAGGCTAGATAAGAAAAATAAGAAACAATGATGTATAGAGAATCTTACAGAGATATAAAGATGGTTATAGAGGAATAAGAATTTATAGATGATATGTAATAAAGATATTTTAAGATAAGGAGCAATAAGGTATATAGGGATATAATGTTATTGTTACGTTATATACAAAGTGAGAAAATACAAGATTGTAATATATGATAATAAATGTGCACACCCAATGGTGCGCAAGATGATGAAAGATGTAAGTATATGTATGGAAATTTTTTTAAAAAGTGTATTAAAAAAAAGAAGGAAAACATTAACAACCAAGTAGCAAAGGTCCTATTTGTACATTTGAAATAAAATGTATTTTTCACAAGGTTAATCATCATGATTCAGCTTCTATTTCCTTTGTTAAATATAATCTTGGATCACAATTCTTTCATGTATAGTACAGAACTTGTTATTCTCCATCGTGTTGGAACCATATGCTCCAATGTCTGGGTAATTGCATTCGCACACACAGGTCACGTGACTTCAGTCGAAAAGTATAAAAGCTTCA
>JAEANM010017012.1:0-13090 GCA_017656035.1 Myanophis thanlyinensis
AAAGAAAGAAACAAAGAAAGAAAGAAAGGTCCATAGCAACATCTTGCTGGAATTATCCTGAGACATTTGGTTAATATCAAGTGTAATTTTTATTTATGAATCCTGTAAATGCTACAATATCAAGGAATTATATTGATAATTCTTTTATTCAAATAAACATTATTTATCAAAGTGCCTATGTTGAAGTAGGGAATGCTACTAAAGTTGTGCAGAAGAGTTTATTTGCCACTATAGTGTAATAACAGTTTTGTGTTTGGGGATTTTAGAAAGACCAATGTTATTTCCTATATTAGTTTTCCTTTAATATATTTAGGAATATTTTTTTCCTACCATGAAGTTACCATTACCTCAAAGTCAGTAAATAGTACATGAAAATGAAAAACAACTTAATAATACTTAATAATACATGAAACTATTTTAACAGATATGTTAGATATTATATTGACTTAATTATAATTAACAGAATACGTTTGTTCAGAAATTTGTAGGTGTGAAGAATACTTTGAACTGGTGAACTGGTTACTTATTTTGATGCCAAATATTGCTTGAAGGCAAAATCATAAAACTTACTTTGGCCATATCATACAGGGGAATTCACTGGAGAAAGCAATTATGTTTGGAAGTGTTAGCAGTAAAAGGAAAAGAGGTTATCAAATACAGAATACAGTGGCTGGGCACTATCAAAGCAGACATCAGAATGTGCACAGAAAAACTCAAAGAATTTGTGCAAGATCAGAAGATGTGGAGAGACATGGCCCATAGAGTTGATAAGAATTGGACTCAACTGAATGGATATCGTATCATCATCATCATCATCATCTATAAGATAATTATAGTTTCAAACATTTATTATTTTGCAATTGTTATTTATGATGTACTATAAATCACCAGCACCAGTGGTGGGATTCAACTAGTTTGCACTGCTTCAGACAAACTGGTTGCTAAATTACCCACCTCCCACTATCAAAGTGGATCCTGGGCACTGCGCTGCAATGGATAACCGGGCAATGGAGCAGCCAGCATGAGGGAAGGAGAATGCTGCTTTCCCTCTTTCTTTTCTCTGCTCTTCCTCCTTCCCTTGTGCCAGCTGCTCTATTGCCTATTTCTCTGTTGCAATGCAGTGCAGAGCCCAGTATCCAGTTTGATAGCAGAGGGGTATTAATTTGCCTGACCAAACTAACCCCACAGTCTCCCCTACATTGGTCCCAGCTTTGATCATGCTGCAAACTTAATTCCTTATCCCTCTTACTTTTGCCCATAGACTGACCAACACCCCTTGCATGCAGCTCCACAGGGAGGGGGAAATCCCTCTACTTCCCCCAATTCCTCACCTTCCCACATCAGCTCTTGGAAGCATCATACCTTGTCTCTATGATAACTCCCCATCCTTGTTCCTTGGAAACCTTGCCTCTTAAAGGAGCCATCCAGAAGGCTGAAATAGCCATGAGACCAACATGCTGACAAGCACCCTCAGAAACAGCCTTTTGGCAAAGGGTGGAAATTCAATGACTGGGTCAGGATGCTCATCCTGCATGTGTGGCAGAGCTGGAGGACGGGGATCGGCCACGTCTCCCACAATAGCCAACCTGACCCTGGGTGAACTGATTGTTAAATTATTTGAATCCCATTGCTGACCAATGCCCAACACTTGTCCTTTCAAAGTCTAACTGATTTAGGCTGTATAAATCTCTGGAGACATACTATTCCACAAGTCAGGTACAACTATGAGAAGATATACCTTCAAAGATTCAGTTCTTTCTAACTAAGGCTTAGACCACATTTGATCAGACAAAAACAAAAGGAAAAAGATGGACCCAGTTTTTACAATCTTGGGCTAAATGAACCAGAACATCGAGCTAAAATAAAACAAAATTCTATGTACCTAGTAAGTGATTTTTGTCACTTGAGGCTCAGGAACTGCATGATATAGTTTATGTGAACCAAAGTATAACCTGATTCTTATTTTTCTTAATATTTAAAAAAAATTCTGAAGTTTGATTAGGGAAAAATGTTAACAAACTGGGACATTATTTTTAATTAAAGCATTTTATACCAATGAAGAATTTTCCGGTATTTCAGAAGTATATTAATTAAATAATTATAACACTAAATAAATAACAAAAAGTAGAATCCACAAAAAGTATTTTTAAAAGATATTTTTACATGATTCCAAAAGCTAATATTGACTGCATGACATATAATCTTTTGCATTTCAGAATAATCAATACAATCTTTTACTTGGTTATGATGACTATTTTGCACATAGTACTTAAAGTTACTTCTTGAAGTTGCTGTTAATTAGGTGACTAGAATCTTGTTTGAAATTATTCAACTGGAGAGAAACTTTCAGGGACCACAGCCTTCATTTATACTGTCATTTCAGCAATAGCTAAGTTTTCTGCTTTAAAGTGGATGGTAACAACTGATATATCATTATTTAATAAATGGTTTAGTCTCCTTTGGCACAAAATGGTTGTAAATATCCTCTTTATTTCTTTCATATAACATTATATTATTTTTGAATAATCATTACCATCACCACCCCGCCCAAAAGGAGACAGCTACAAAATTCTATAGTTCAGGGGAAATATTTTTTTTTTCACATTTTACCCTCTGCTGTTGTTTAAAATAATTTAGTTTTGGTTCAAAATTTCGAGAATTGCATTAATCAAGTTTCCTATCCTGTGTGTCTATGCATATATGTACATGTCTATGCTGGCAATAAGCATCTACCTTTAAAATGGTTTTTGCTCTTCGCTTTGTCCAGCTTCCAGCTCTGAATGTTTACATCTCTTTCTTAAATCAGAAATAGTGAAAAATGCTGCTGCCTGCTGTTGCTGTCTTTAGGCTTTAACTGAGACTAATCATAGCCCACCTTTCCATGAATGAAGAAGACGTGGCAAAAAAAAAAGTTTTCCATGGTAGCATCTTTTCTCCATCTATATTTTCCTTTCTTGATCCTTGAACTATAGTTTCCATTTTTTATCCATAGTCTCCAGCCTGATAATTAAGTCCTTGTGTTCTGTTTTCATCTTTTTCCATATGTCTCTCATAGACAATATCAACTCCTCCCAACTGTCCATTTCTTCTTGTTGAAACATTATATTTTTTTTCTTCCCTCTATTCATTTATAAGCCAACTCCATATTTATCTGTATGTAAAATATTATGTTCAATGTCCTATACAGAGGCATAGTTCTCACAATTTTGAGTTACGTTTCTTAAGTATTCAGAAAACAAAATAGTTGATTTCTTCTCTTTTTTTCCTTTCTCCAGCTCCTTAATCCCTAGTAAGTAGATTTATCATCCTTATAGTCCTGTAGAGTTTGAATTTTATTAGCACTTGTTAGGGTGTAGTGTTCTCCTCCCATTGGCAGGTGGCACTGCAGAGTCAAATTTCTAACAGGGATCTCTCTTGAAAAGATCAGTCCTTGTCTATTTCAGTGTTTCAGCATTTCCAGGTTTATAAAATCTTTTAAGTCCATCATTCTGGCATCTTTAAAAATACCTATTCTCACCCAGTTCCACAGCTGCATGCAGCTTCTCTCCTGCTCCAGTCTTAGGCGGTGGATGGGCTTGGTTGTTGTCCTAGTTTTTGTGACGGCCATTTCTGACTGCCTCTCCATCCCACCATGGCTGAGGGGACTTTCAGCCCAGGGATCCTCCAGGGGAGTTGAGATCTCCTCCTGACCACTCCGGGTGCCTCTCTTCGCTCTGCTGCTCCTACAAATCAGTTTTACAGTAGGCTCCATACCAAGACCACAAGTGGGGGAAGGCCAGCAGGAGATCAGAGATACCCTTTCTCCCTGCTGCAGTCAATCTTTTCCTTCCTTGATGATCAGGAAAATTATCCTTTTCTTCCAAGTCTGAAAATTCAATGTAACGTCACTAGAATCTTTGGGACTGGGTGCAGTTAGAAGCTGAGAATGTCAAGATAGCATTTTTGGTCATGTCTGGCTTTATAATAGCAGCTTCTTCCTCCTGGATTTGTCAGTTTTGATTTTGCAGTTCAGTCAGCAATAGCATGTACTGTTTGCCTCCTGTCTCTTCTACAAAATAAAAGGAGTCATTTTCTCTTCTAGGTGACATATTTGAAAAAGGAGCCTTGGAAAAGTTTCTCTAATGGCATAGTACTAAAACAGTATTTTTTTTTTTACTCTAATGTTTCCCAAACTTTTTCCTTCATAAACCAAAATCACTTATCAGAAAGTCCACTTTACCCAATGCAGGTAAAACACTTAAGTCAATTTAAACATCCCTGTTATAATTGGGTAGTGTATCCATGTGTTGTTATCTCAAAACCCCACTGTTATCCAATTTGAGGTAATTCACACAGGTTTGGAAAGCATGGTTTTACTCCTTTAGACATTCAGTGGTTTTAGAAATATTCCAAACAAAACAATCATGAGCAACTGGTATTCTTTGGCAACTGCTAATGTGAGACAGATTTGATACACAGATAGTATTGCTATTGCACACCTAACTTACTTTTTTTTCTTTTTTGTAGTAGTAGTTTAACAGACTGGAGCTGGTGCCTAAACTGACTTCACTAAGAAACAGTGGGAGAAATTAAGAATAGCTACACCATCAACTTGGCAATGTGGGTGAAGCCCATCAGTTCCCATTAATAAATAAAAAGCAGGAATTTGACAGTTTTCCATAGCTTTTTGACAGAAGCAGCTTCTGATTTCTGTATATTTTGATAAGATAAAGAATGAGATCATAGCCTAGTTCTTTAAGAAAGGTTAAGTAGGAAGATGCTGATCATTCATCAGTTATCTCAAGTAGAGGCAGAATGGTTAGCAATTGCTAGTACATAACTCTGCTTGTGCAGAACATTCTTTAGGTTTTTAAAGAAATGCTTGTAAAACAGATAGTACAAACCATGAAGGGGAAATATACCTTTCTGATTTCCAACCTCCATAGCTTTCAAGCAATACATGACATTGCTCCTCTTTCTCCAAATAATTCCATGAAATGTGCTCAGTTACTTTCCCCAGCCACCATGGGCTTCAAGTGACATGTCTTGATTTTTAAGTAAGAAAAATCTGGCTTTTGCTGCACAGAAAACAAGGAGAATAGGACAGTGTCTAGTTAGAAATTCACTCCCAGCCTTCCCCCTCCTTCTATGCCTCCAGGTAGAGGCCAACTTGCTTATCTATGCTTCTCTCCTGAATTCTGCAGAATAAGCAGAAGTGTTTCTTATTTCAGAGGGAAAAGTCAATGTTTCCATTTCAAAATGGCAGGAATACAGTACAATGGATACCTTTCCTCATACTCACAAAATTTCATGCATGTTGAGAAGATTAATAAGTAAGCAGGTTTAATTCCTTTTATCATCCAAGTTGTATGCTACTACAAATCTAGTAGCATATAAACTGGTACAAAATGATAAACAGTTATAAAACCCAGAAACCAGAGAAGGACAGAAATTTAATTGAGAACATAGAAGCTCTTTTGCCTTTGACCTGTAATTGCAGGTCTGTCATCCACTAGATACTACTTTTTTTTTGTCTATACAATGCTGGAAAATTATATTCAGTGCTTTTTTGGACTCTGAGAAGGAAATCTTGCATATTTCAGTTATAATTCTATTTGTTATAGAAATGAATACAGAGCCCCGTACATTTAGTCATAGAGTTCTTGCAAAAAAAGCAGAATTTTTATTCATGACCTAGTTGTTATTTTAAAATATGGTATATAGGAAACAATAAAGAGATGTATTTCAAGGTCCACATCTCATTTTGTCGTTAATGCTGAAGGAACTCATGTTAACTTAAAAGCAAGTCCTAGAAAAGCAAAATCTATACTGTTACACCATGCATGTTATAAAAATGCAAATACACCTTGAAGTAAATGTTATTCATGCATCTCTTAAAGTCTTCAATCCCTTAAAAAATCCATAGCAAACCTAAGCTTCTCAATTTGACAAACCCTGAGCATATATGTATTTAAAGGGATAAATTATGCATGGAGATTTTCTATAACAGTTTTATTAAATGCACAGGGAAAAAAAAGAAAAAATATTGATGTCAGGCAAAATAAACACACTATTCTACCACTAGTTTAAAATAAAACAAATGTGCCACAAAGGCAAAAAAACCCATAACTTGAAATGGGGTATGCTGTAGACTTTTTCAATGCTCTTCTTTTTGTTTCTATGTGTGTCATGTCACACAAAATCAACCATATTTTCCTAAAAAGAACATAGCTTTGCATGTCTAAGTCTGCTGTTCTTTTTAATTAAATTGAATCCCAAGTTGTTAATGTGATAACCCAATTTATTTATCGGCTTAATATTTCAAGATGAAACACACACACACACACTGAGCACTGACATCTCTGTCCAGTGCTAGGCCCAAGTGCTGACTGAAAAGGGTCCAGATAATCTGCTTCCACTAGAGCACTTGTACATGTCTTCCCATCATTATCTGAACAGCTTTTCCCAAAATGGAAAGCTGAAAATTGGCTGACAGTTGTCCATAAATAGTTAGATCCAGAAGGAAATCTTTATGAGTACATGTACCACAGCATCTTTAAAATCTATTTGTGTCTTCCCTTCCAAAGTAAATACCCTCTGAATGAATATAGCTATACTATGATATCAGAATAGTCAAAATATCTGGCTTTTTATACAATATCTGGCCTTTATACAGGAGCTTTAAATACCTGTTTGGAAATTAAAACCAGATTAGATATAAGCAGACAGAAGGAGGTCCATGGAAATAGCGAAGTAAATAGATCATACAAAGTAGATAATCTCAGAAGGAGGAGGCCCAAATAAATTTGGAGACCCATTAGGGTCTGGAATTTGTCTGTATAATAGTGTATTTTGTTGTATTGAAACTAATAATTTGAAATCTACAACCAAATTGGCTTAAGGATAGAAAGTGATACCTAGAAAAGAAGGATGAAGCAGAGGACAAGTGCTATTTCACATGTGCACAAATAAGACGGGAGAAAGTTTTTACAATATTTTTATATCAGACTTGCAACATTATTATGTGGTTCTAAATTGGAAAAGGTATACTATGGCCCTAAATGGGAAATATAATGAAAGAATTTTATAAAATTGCTTATCTTTGTTTTAGAGAGAGGGTGGGAGGAAAGGAGGGGAACAGAGGAAATAAACAAAGTACAGGTCTCCATGGATCACCTGTGTTAGATTTTGAAGCTCAAGAGATTGCTCCTATGCCTACATATGTTTCTGTCTTTATATTTACATACTATCTAATCTTAATTGGTGTCTTTATCTATTGACATTCAAATGAAACATCTGAAACACAACAGGATATCACTAATTCCTTTTTATTTGTTATTTGTGTATATGTATAACCATGATATATACATCATGTCAAAGTATAGAGATTTGCTCAACTTTATACTACTCACCACTTTGAGCATTCATCAGGCCCCCGCTAATGAAAAATGTAGTATTTCTGTTTCTTGGTCTATTAAAGGAAATTATGTCTATAGTTATAAACCTAATGGACTGAATCCTTAGTCCTGATTCACTCAGGATTAGTTATTAACTGGAGGAAATTACTTACATTTATATTTCAACATGGCTATTTGAACAATATATACTGTAAATAAGCAGGCAAGAACTCTATCAGCAAAATGGTAAGCAAGTCCTATTAACAATAGAATAGAATAGAATAGAATAGAATAGAATAGAATAGAATAGAATAGAATATAATAGAATAGAATAGAATAGAATAGAATTATTTATTGGCCAAGTGTGATTGGACTACAAGGAATTTGTCTTTGATGCATATGCTCTCACTGTACATAAAAAGAAAAAAAATACATTCATCAAGAATCATAATATACAACACTTAATGATAGTCATAGGGTACAAATAAGTAATCAAATCCTACTAGGAAACAATTAACAATAACATTCCAAGATAACAATAATATATTAGTTGTATATTATAGAAATGTAAATTTGATTGATTTATTCAATTTTATCCACACCTGCTATCACAAATACTCAAGCAGCATACAGCTTTAGTCCTTATTTGATCATATAAGTGGTTATAATAAATTCTATTTATGGAATTTGTAAGGCTAAACAGCCATAGTTCCTACCAAAAATTTCTAAAAATATCATCAAGACTTTATGTACATGATGTTAGGCCAGCAAACATTTTGTCTAGGAGAATGTGAACCCTGTGTAAGAAAGCCAGGTCTACCAGTTCGATATATATTATAATATTAACTTTCCAACATTATACACACTCATACTGCATTTGTCAGGGCAAGAATGCATTGCAGACTGCCCAGAATTGCAAACAGACCCTACAATACATTTTGCCAACCCTTGTGTTTCTTCTAATTGCTCCATCATATTGAAGATCCTCCGTTTTTCACAGAAACCCCAATTCATCATAGCACAACTTGAAAAAAAAAGACAGGAAAAGTAATATATTTTTATGAACAAAACAAACACCAGAAATTCAAGCAATGTAGCAACACATTGCTTATATCAGCATTACACCTCCTGCACTCCTGTCACTCACATCCACACTTCCAAATAAAAATTAATAAATGCAGCTCCCTGTCACTGAAACATCCAGTCTTGATTAATGGTATCAGTAGAAATCTATTTTTGAGATTAGCTAATTCCTGGAAAGATATAATCAAATTGGTTTTCTTCAGTTATTTCTTTTCACTTTAATCATTTAATTTTAAAATCTCTGGCTTGGACTTTTTTTCTTCCCTTTTTTTAAAGATTGAAAACCAGCTGTGCTTCTCAACACCACTCTTTTTTAAAGATTTCTTCTTGCAGCCTCAGAAGCTGATATGCACTCATCTAAATGAAGTACCTTGTTCTTAAAAGAAAATTCAACATTACAGACTCAATGTTATTCTTCTCTCTGGAACCTGCTGAGTGCTTCAGAAACTTTAAGAATATTAATGGCCTGGCTATTTGAAAAACAGAACATCTATTCAGAATGAAGGATATATTTGATATATGCTTTATATTGTCATGCTTGGAAACCTTTTATTATTTGTTTAAATAAGCAGATTAAAGTATAGACTATTGGGCATTGGCAGGAAGATGTCACATTTTATTTCTTTAATTTTAATCTTTATTTTTTTTGTGTGGATCTTGTGCTTCACACTTTGTCTTATTTAAAGTCCCTGAGAAACAAATAATATTCTATATGAGTATAAATCAAGAGAGACCTTGTCCTGTCACCTTGGAAAGCTCAATTCAAGAAACTGTACATTGACTCCTTTCCTTTGAGGTCCAGGGAACCAAGAATTATATCAGAATAATTTATTTTTTGTAGCTTGCTTATAGAGAAAAGAAAATTTCCAGGCTAAAGCACTTATTGTGAAATTACAAGATGTACCCTCTCCCCCCACTGGGGAAGTCTCTTTTTGCTTTCTTTCTAAATACCAACTATTCCAAGCATTTTTGTCTTTTTATTCCTGGTAAAAAGCCCCTCTCTCCTGCTACTCTGGCTCATACTCCATACTCTATATTTTCTGTCTTCAATTGCGGCCTTAAAAAGACATGAACAAAGGAATTCCACAGTTTCATCTGCATCTGAATTCAGAGGGATCCTAGAGCATTTTGAAGCTGAATATTCCTACATGGCTACAGAAAATTCAACCATAAATCATTGTTGAAAGACTGTACCTCTGATGGAAAGACTACCTTCTCAGGTTGTGTAGAAAGCTAGTTATACATGGATGTATAGCATTTGACATTTAATCATTTATTTAAGATGTATAATGGCCCAGAGTCAGATCTTTGGCTCTCGACTCATTTTTGTGCATTTACCTACTATTCTTACAGTTCCAAACTATATATTCATACCAATTATTAATTAGTAGTTCTTTTCATTTCCTATATTTGTATATTTCTATTCACTAAACTTTTGTGTATTAATTGATTAGTCAATTTCCCCCTTGTATTCCTTTTCCTCCTTGTCTGAATTGTGTTTTTAAAAGGAACTTCATCCCACGTTGGACTATTTTCCTATTAGCTTTTGTCACAATATCTTACATAATTATTCTGTATTAAAACATATGTATCAAAAACCCAAAACACAAACTGTTTATAGTCACTATAAACATTACATACATTACTGACATGGCTTGACTATTATTTTTCCTGTGGCTTTGCTAGGAAGGATAGGAATTATTAACATGGGCTGTTTCTATATCTTTTTTTTCTGACAAGAGATTTCTTACACAAAAAATTACTTGACAGAAATTGCTGTTTTGATTTTGTTTTGCTTTAATCTCTTTATGTTTCTTTGAGAAGCGAATACTGTATGGTGACCCATTCTATATTTTAAAACCTCTTTTACTTTAAATTATACAGAAACTTCACCTCAGATTGAAACAAAAACTTTCAATAAGTTAAAGAAACACATGAATGTAGGTGTTTTATTTCTGCATTTCACACTTCACCTAAAAATGAATTAATGCATATACCCCATTGCTACTAGGCTGATGTCATAGTCATCCATCACAGCACCTGTATCTTAGAATATTATAGCCCCCACTATATCACTAAATCATTTCAATTTGTTTTTATTGTACAATTTAATATTTATTATAGCCAGTCATATTTTAGTTTTGGCATAAGAAATCTGTAGACATTTTTCTCTCATAATGTTTTTCCCTTCTAATTCAATATGTGATAGGATTAACTCACAGCAAAAGTTCAGCAAATGAACCTACATATTTCAAAATCAGCAATGAATCTCAATCTCTCTCTCTCTCTCTCTCTAACTTGGAATTAAAGGTAGTGCTCAATTTATGATCACAATTGAGCTCCAAATTTCTGTTGTTAAATGAGACATTTATTAACTGACCTTGCGACACAGGAATGGTCATAAGTATGAATCAGTTGCTAGCATCTGAATTTTGAACACATGATCCTGGGACTGCCTAAAGGTCATAAGTGTGGGAAAATGGTCATGTCACTTTTTTAAATGCCTTTGCAACTTTGAATGATCACTAAATGAACTGTTGTAAGTTGTGGACTACCTATACAGGCTTTTTGAAAAGGAACAATACACATTAATCTGAAATATATTGGTTTGGATTATAAATATCCATTGTTGCACAAAAGGATTTGTATTTGTAAATAAATTCTATTTTCCTATTATGCCAAATGCCCCATTATCTTAAAGCCACAACATATTTTCAGGCAACTTTCAGATAAAATTTAGCAATAAGAAAAGGGATATAAAAATATTTTTCATAATGCTTTATTTAGTGATTTATAAGTAATTGGTGCTTCTGGTAGTCAGAGATTCCGGTAGATAGAAGCATGCTAACTGGATCAAAAGCATCATTTACAGCACTTTCTCCATGATGGTGCTATAATCCATAAGATCTTGCACCAGAAATGTTAATTGTACAGATTTAGTGTACCACATCCTTCTTCTTCAGAGTCATTGCTTGCACATCTAGAGTATCCAGAAATGAAGTGACTCTGAAATGAAGAGGCTTACTTTTAATTTTGTTTTCTGTCCAACTATTTGTCTTGAAGGATAACCCTGTAAAAATAGATGAACTGTCTGGGTTTAAGTATTCTCATAATATGTTGCTTTGGACATTATTGCTTTTACTTCCTGGCCTTAGTACTGCAGTGTCATTAAATCTCCCTATGGATGGAAAATTTATTATCTTAGAAGTTACTCAATATACTCGATTAGTTATGGAATATGTAGTTCAATTTATCTAAATTAATTTGGGGTGAGATACAGGAAGCCTGGCCATCTTCATGCTATGTGTCTAGATTTTTACTGAAAATAGTTACCTGCATTAATTTGGTTAAAAAAATAAACAAGTATTTTTCAGGTTAAGAAATATCTCAAATATTTGTTTTGAAACCAAAATGTACTTTTCCAAAATAATAATTATAAAGAATTCTTTATCCTTATTTCTGTATCAGAATTGGCATGGATATTCTGCTTACTACTTAAGTTTCAGAGTTTTATTAATAAGTGAACATTCATTGTTGTAATTCAACACGTTGTATACACTGGATTTGTGCTAATGGCAGCAGATAAAAAAGACCTGTAAAATAGCAAGTTTTCATTTTGCATGCAGCTCTTGTCTTCAGTATATTTTACTATTCTGAAGCATAGAAGCAGACTTTCCCTAGTGAGATTTTCAGGTTCATCCTCTGTAAAATCTTTATCAAGAAGCAAAGAGTAACAAGGCTCAGTGATTTATATTGTCATTATGTGCCAAACACTTCCAGGACATATGTGGCGATATGAGCTACTGGGGAGGAAAGTAAAAGGCACATCATCTATTCCCCTAAATATCATATTCTACACCGACCCGCATACTTCTTACTCTGACAAATTCCATGGCATTGCAATTCTTTTCATCATTGGGAATTAAGAGGATCCTAGTTTATGTGCTGTGTAACTGAATAATTGATACTTTTTTCTCTCTTAGTAGAAAAATAGAAAAATTAATACAAATCATGTTATGATTTTACCCAATGTTACTTTCATCTTGTTCTTTTATAGTAAATTGTAAATAAATTCAGTAATTTGTGATAATATATTATATGGAATAAACTATAATATTTGCATGTATAATGAATTATCAGATAGGTATATAACAAATACATCCAAAACTATTATACTATGCCATTTTTCTAGTGAAATTTGCTTCTGAATTAATTGAATTAATCTCTGAATCTAGTATATATACATAAGCATCATGTTTTATGCACAGTACAGAAGAAGAGTGAGTAATAGTAAAAAGAAATTAAAGGCAGGAGATAATAGAAAAGAAATCTAATTGAATATAGTTTGAAGAAACATCATTCACTCTATGTTTCTTCTTACAAACCATTGTGGCTTCAATCACTAATCGCTAATTCATATATTGCTTTTTGTTCTTTAATCTTTTCTCCTACCTCATTTTGCAGATTTTTTTTTTTTAATTTTATTTTAATAATAAACAACACAATATAAACAAAAACAATATAAACAATATTTCACCCTGTGCTATACATAACAAAGGAAGATTTGGTTCCTCGGATAAATCCTCATGATTGCCAAAATCCACGTTCTCTGGGTACAGGTGCCAAAATGT